>CABFWO010003503.1:20675-49536 GCA_902155825.1 Timema genevievae
TATATATATATATATATATATAGTGATAGCAATATTCCCTTATTTTAATAATATATTTAACAGTGATTTTTTTTTTAACAGTTAATTTTGTAAGGAAAATATTATAATGTCAAAATGTTGGGGTTTCCAATTTATTACAGCCCCGGGGCCTCCACATTTATAAATTCTGCCCTGCACTTGCAAACCAAAATGACATGTATAGTGTGGTCAAATGAAAAGTCTTGTTCTTGTTAGAGTTAATATCAACCAGTGCTACAAATGTTATTGACCACTAGAAAACAAGTATAAATCTTGTGCATACCCTTAGCCACCATCCAATCTGTGTTAGACATATAGAAGCAGATTGTGTACTGAATGTCTAACAAAACCACCACCATACTGTTTAACTGATCTGCAAGCCAAAAATCTGCAAAGTTGACATAGAACAGTGGAGCAAGGACAATTCTGCCCTAGAAGAGAAATCAAACAACAATAAACATAAAGAACTATCACCGAAATAAGCATTGTTATAAAATACTACTGAATATTGTAGGCAAATACAGGTACTTACATTTAACACTTCAATATTGGTATCAAATGTTAGCAACTTTTTAAACATTTCAATATTGTTAGCATACATAATGCACTTACACATTGTTTTAAATTTGTTAGCACACACTAGAAAATTAAATTCTATATTGTTATCAAATACCACCACCTCTCATATAATTAATATTGTAAACGAACCCTTGTCAATTTAACAACATTTCAGTATTATTACCCAACACTACCAACATTGTAAACAAACAATAGAAAATGCAACACCACTTCAAAATTTTATCATACCTTAACAAGTTATACACCATTTAAATACCATAGCAAAATTAAGGACACATCAATATTAATAGTAAATATTACCAACTCATACAATACTTTAAAATTGTAGGAAAACACTTAAATAAATACTTCAATAATTTGAGCAAACCCTAAATACTTTCACAACACTTCAACATTGTTAGAAAATATTATTAACTTATTTAAGACTTGAATATTTTTGGAAAAGTTTGGTACTCGGGAGCTATGTGAAGACATCACTCAAGCTCAACTCAAATGAAAAACTTGATCTCAAACCTGTAACTTTTAATATTGCTTATCATCAACTGTTTCCATACTTTAGTAAAACTTTTCACTAGTCCTGTGTGGGAATGAAATTTTGACTTTGGGAAATTTTCAGGCGGGAAATAACAATTTCTCGTGGGAAAAGGACAAGAAAAAATTTAAAAATAATTTTCTACTTGAAGATTATATATATATTTTTGAAATTTGTAATTTTAGTCTAAACTTATCTTTCCCAATCATTTCATTAAAAACATAATTTGATAGTTTTAATTGAGTTAAATGTAGTGGTAGATGTCAAAAATAGTTTGAATAGTCAGGAAAAGGGACAAAAACTTTGATTTGGCTGCAGTAATAGGTATGAACAATAAATTTACTTTATGTAATCTTGTCAAAAAATATATTAAAGGAAAAAATTATACACACTTAATATTTGTATATTAATTTATTTTTAAATTGTAAGTTTTCTAAATAAAAAAATAATATTTTGTCTAACAAGTGTTTAATAAGA
The DNA here is from genome assembly GCA_902155825.1 of Timema genevievae. Classification (NCBI taxonomy): domain Eukaryota; kingdom Metazoa; phylum Arthropoda; class Insecta; order Phasmatodea; family Timematidae; genus Timema; species Timema genevievae. Next base: position 22,282 of record CABFWO010003503.1, read on the forward strand.
TTTTGTACCATTTAATTTGAATTTTAGAAGGAAATTGTTGGATAATTCAAAGTTTATACAGTATATTGTTACTTTTTTCGAGTTTCTACTCAGTTCAAACCTAACTTAACAATATCAACTAAACCCAAAAATCCCAGGAATGTGAAATACAGTTAAGAGTTATTGACTCATAGTAAAAGAGAAAGCAGGGAATTTGACACCAGCTGCAAATGGTTTTCCTAGAATAGGAGATGTTTTGGCTTTGCTTTAATCGCTTCTGTGTGATAATGCCATCATGTGACGCCCAGCATGGAAGGGGTAAGGTTTATGTTGCTTGTCCTAATCAGGCACCTTTGTCTCTCAGTGACAGTCGCTCATTGTTATCTGACAAAAGTAAATTGCTGTGTTTATACGATGTTTAAGTGTGGAACCTACACAATTTTAGCCAAGAAGGCTGAAGTGATTAGAGAAATGGAAAAGGGAGTGAAAAGTAAATGTGATATTACAAAAGAATATGGAATACAGCCAAACATTTTATCAACTTACCTTAAAAAAACAAAAACATCATGGAGAGTTGGATTCACTGAATCTCAACCAGATGTAAAAGACAACATTTTTAATACGATCAGTGAAATAAAATATTTTTTTAATTGTGTCCAGAGAAGAAAGCTACACATGTACAAACAGTTTAAACACCCATTGGTTAATTCAAATTTTAGATATTTCAAATTTTTTTAGTTATCCCTTGGATTTTGAATTAAAAAGGTTCTATTGTATAATGTTTTTTTTAATCAAGCATTTTTGGTATACAAATCAATAAATTCTAAAAATATATTTTAAGATTGACTAAAATAGTTCTTAAATAAAAAAACTCATGGCATGAATTTTAATAAATACTTACAAAGTAAAATATCAAGATATTCAAACTAATCTGATTAAATATAATCGATCCACAATCTTGTCCATAAGAATAACAAAAACATTTCTCAAATGAGCCAGTGTGTCTGATTAACCTTTTACGTTTTAGTTTCTTAATTACTCACAAAAAGCACTATTGAAATGTAAAAAATATTAGCTTATCCCAACTCTTTAGTCTTATTATTTATGACATAAAAACAAATGGTTACATTACAAATAATAAAATTTAAGTAAGAGACGTGTCTTTATCCAAATAAGTCTGTTAAAGGTGTATTTTGTGCATGGTTTGATATTTAAAAACCACTTTCTTCATTATGTTATGCTAAACATATGATGTTTTTCTGCCTTAAATCTATTCAGGGATATACATTCAATTTCCTTCAGTGTAGTTATGTTATTTAATGGCACTCGGAGTTATAAAATAAAAGCGACTTTAATTTTGATTTTAATCACGTTTATTATTTTTTGATATAGAAAATACAAACCATAAATATAATGTGAATCAACACTTAGAAAGGTGGTAGAGTAATTGTTTGGGTTTTTTAACTTTTAATTATTTTATGCAAAACCACTTGTAAGTATCATATAATAAACTCTTAAATTATTTAGATTCCAAATTTTAAAACAAAAGTTTAATTTTTTTCAAATCCACTACTTTGAAAATGCTTGATGATGAGAGAGATTCCAATTCTTCCAGGTCACATACCATATTACATAATTATATCATAAATACATGGCTGGTGGAGAAATGATGATATTTACAAGCTTAAACAATATTTTGGGTATTCCAAAAACAACTTTTAAAACAAATTATATGTTAACTGAATATTTAGAGTCTAGTGTTATTAAGACAACACAATTATTACTTATTTTACAAGTTCTTTCTTCATAAAATAATTCAATTTTTATTTCTTGTTGTTCATAATATTATTGAGGTGATTGCTTCCTTTATTAATTCATATTTCCTTTTATTCCTTTCCTTTAGAGAAACCATTCTGAGTAGACAATTGATAATTTTCTCTTTATGTTTCCAGTGGGTTGATCGTCAGTGGGGTGAACTTCAAAGTAACAACATTCTTTATCTAAAGTGAAGTGCGCTGTTAGAAGATATGAGGAATTGTAAAGGAGGAGTTACAGAGCCAATGGGAAAATTTAACGTTAGGTAAAGTGAAGCTTGAGAGCTGGACAAAAATATGAAGTAAATCAGCCATTCCACACTTGTATTTTGTGTTAACCATGCTTTTAATTGACTTTTCAAATCACAGGTAGACAATCCTCTGATAATATGTTAAAAAGTTATTGTATTTTCTGATGTGAGATAAAACAGTGAAGAGATTTCCCAACTTCATTCTCTCATAGAAATAAAGTAAATAGATTATTCCCAAACTCCTTAATTTTAAGCGCTTTGTTAGAAAGTGTCCGCATAGACAAATAAAAATCTTTTCATAAGTAAATCTGATGCTCATCTGAATTTATATGCTTATGCACTTAAAGAGTTTTTCTATCATTTTTAAATACTTGATATTTATTTACAAGCACAGGCCATATTTTAATTGGTTAGACATCAAATGACCAATACTACATAAAGAAGTGCTTAAAGTGAATACAAAAAAAGACAGTAAAAACAGTGTCATTGATGCAGATATGTCAATTTGTGTGTGGCAGCAGTGCACAGAAAGTTAATATAATATTTCTGTTTTGTACAATTTATGTATATTCCATAGTGTCTTAGAGAGTTAACAGTCCACAATCAAGGTGATTCCTACCTCATAGGACTAAGGTGAAGCATACAAAGATTGTAAAAACATTCAGGAGTGCTATTGAAATGCAGTACCAAGCAAAGGGTGCAACATGTATAAGACAATTATGATGGTAGTTGTACTTACCAGAACCCTTAGAGCCCAGAATCTTGCCTCATGCCTAAAGGTTTTTGTAGGGTTGAACATGAAAGCAGCCATAAGTGTAATAAGCGCTAGTGGATTTACATACTGAGGTATACTCAAGTAGTCACTGTAGAGAAAGCTTAGAACACTGAGTGCCCAAATAACACCAAATATCATGGCCATCTCGACAATGTGCTGCTCGGACAAGTGATTCCTAGGGTCCAACTCAAATATCAGTACATGGTTCACTCCAGACGATCGCCAGCCATACACATTGAGTCCCATCAGAAACATGAAGAGAGAGATGAGTAAAGGACTGCGATAAAGTCTCAAGATAATACGCCAGTCGTCTCTCTCGCGGTGAAACATGGCTGAAACATGACCAAAAACAGTTGACTAACATAACGTGTCATTCATTTTGTCCTTATTCAATTATAAATATAAGGTCAAAAAAATTAAAAGATATCAAAAGAGTTGAGTGAATACATCCTCTTAGAAATGAAGTTTTGTAATATTATCTGGCTTATTTCAGCTAATCCCCACCAATTAAAGAATAAAGAATAAATTCAGTGGCATAAGTTAATCAGTAGTTGTATACCTTATTAACATGGTAGTAAACTAAACATTATATTTTAATTTTTACTATTGGTAGTGGATGAGGAAAAGGGTAAAATAAATAGGGCGGTGGAGTAAAGAGACATTTTTATAAGCATGTTTAGCATAGTAATTATGTAAGACAGTTTCATTTTAACTGTAGAAACACATGACAAGCAATATAAAATATTTTAAATTTTAATATGTAGTTAGACAAAAACAATGTGGATCAAGTTCTTTGCAGAGCAAGCTACTATATTATAACATTTTTAATTTTTATAAAGAATCAAACAAAAGGAAACATGTTTAGAATGATGAGATTTATTATGTTTTGAGAAATAAGAAAAATGAGATTTAAAACAACAACATTTATAATTCAAAAGAATGGATCTAAATAAATAGGAAATGCTTATGTAGGTATAGCCATATAAACTAGTTGCCAAACTAAAGGGATTATAGTACACTGACCTGATAGTATTACTACGACGAAGAGAACTATGAACGCGCCTATAAAGAGTCCAACCTTGAAAGTAACCCAAGGACTCTGTTGCTCTCCCAGAGGGGGTACTCTGAGCCTTTTCATTGCTCTCTGCCTGTCTCCCCCCTCCAAGTCCTGCGTGACCATCGTCTCTGTCTCACGGATCAACCTGTCAATGTCTTTGTTGGTGTTGAAATGGGAGGTCTCCACATGCTCAGTGCGCCACCTAGCTCCCACATCCACATTCAACAGCTGCATTAGAATAAAAAAAATGCAGTTGTTATGCAGATAGTTACCCATTTTATTGGAATGCAGAAATGAGGATAAAAAATATTCACTTATTACTAATTATAAGCAATCAATTAAAAAATAGGTATGAGATGGCATACTAAGCTAAAGGTCCTGAGTTTGATTCCCCTGTCCAAGTGTCATTTTTCAATTTAAGGACTATGATATTTAAATGGAGCTATAACTGTAACTAACAGATTTACTAGCTTGTCTATTTAATCCATCATAATACGGCATCTGTACAGTTATCATTGTACTATTGGCAGCATAAAGGCCTTCCAAGATGAAGGTGGCTGCGTTATCTGAGAGCTTGTGATCTTAATTGATTACTCATAATTATAGAGCTGACGATTTCAGCCCGTCCATCAAAGACTGCCTTAAAATATTAATAAAAAATTACTGTGGGCATGGAAAGACTCCTGGATAACTCAGTGGTTTAGAACATCGGCACACTAAGCCAAAGGTCCCAAGTTCGAAACCCGTGTCTAGGTGTAATTTTTAAGCCTATTCGAATATGATTCAGTTACGGTTAATCTTCGTAATTATAAACTTTCCTTTCATTTATATTTTATTGTATAGCGTTTCTTTCTTCCATATTTAGTTTGAATCAAATTAGTTTCACAGGCAGTCTTCCACCATTGTCAAACGCTGATGAAATAAAAATTAATGTTTTTATTATTTTTTATAGTTCAATTAATTTTAAAAAAATGGTTTTATTTTTAAATATGTTACTATTTATGTTTTATTCCAAAGTGTCCGTTTGCATAAAGTTGTTTTTGTTTAACAAAAGGTTGTGTATATTTATTTTGTAGCACTAAATTGCCCATGAATAGCCAGAATTTGAGCTAGCTTCTAGTCACAATGTTGTAAATGTCGCAACCCCTACTTCCCAAGGGCAAGTTGTCAAGATGGCGGAGAGGGATGGTCAGAGGGAACAGTGAAATAGTAGTTCTGGAGTTTTAGTGAATTTTATTGTAAACTATAGTACAAAATGTGATGTAGTCAGTTATAATAAAAGAGAGATTAGCCCAAGTCAGTCCTTTTGCCAAAACGTATTTTTGTATGCTTATATCGGTGGTCTAACTCCACATAAAACTGGTCATCGAGAGTACTCATGCGGTGCCCCCCAGCTCAACCAACTCAACTAAACTAGTTTCAATCCTTCTTATAGTTTGAAAGTGTGTATTTATTCCCAATTGTTTTTCCTAGTTCCAATACACCAAATTTAACTGATAGTAAAAACATCTTTGTTATATTACTAGGCCTGTTATGCATTTGGCTGGATGGCTGACTCAGGCTTACAACACAACAAAGAAGCATGTGTTTGTTATGTAATATTGTTACTACCTAAATGTTACAAGACATTGACTTAAAGTTATTTAAACTATATTTGGAATATTTGTGTTTGACTGAGATTTCAGACCAGTACCTTGATTTTATGTGCCAATGATTCTACAACTGACTTACTTGACTAGAAAGGTATATGCTAATCCGTTAATGGATTTTATATAAACATTTCAACTACAGTAAAATCTTGAATGACATGTGCTTGATGTTTGGCTGTCACTAACCATCAAATTAAAAATAAATTATTTGTTAAGGTCAGATGAGGCAGATTGAGGGTTAGACACATTACCTTATATTGTTCATTTGATTGGGGGAAAATATCTGGGGGAAAAGTATAGGAAATTAATAAAACAAGCACCAATGGAATAAAAGGAGGAGTTTTCTGTTTACTAAAATTTTCACTTTCTTATATCAAGAAAAGTATTGTAATCGTGAAAATTTACAAATTCAATATTCTTATGAATTTTTATATTTTATATGTGTTTTAACCGAAAAAAGTAAATTCTGATGTGTTTTTTTATTAAAATTTTTTCGAAAACGCCTTTAGCAATATATGGAGTATTTGACTTCCCAAATAACACTGTATACTTGGTTTTTGGGTAAATATTCGTTAAAGGTAGTTTAATGATGAGAGATTTTTAGAAATTAGAAATATTTTGAAAATGGATCCAAAAGTTTTATTTAAAATGTATATCTGGTGAGTGTTTCACATGATGTATAAAAATGTATAACTTAATTGTTTTTTGGGGGGAAATTAGTTTAAGGGTAATTTATTGACAATTGCTTTTTTTATTTGAGTATTTAAAAAATGGCCTTAGCAATTTGGTTAAAAATGAGTATTTGTTAAGTTTTTTACATTACTAATAATTATATATATATATATATATATATATTGGTTTTTCTAAAAAAAACTTTATAATAGTTTAGTGATGACTGAGTTTTGTATAATTTGGATAAAAAAAATAGCTTTAACAATTTTGTTCAAAATTGGTAATGGAGGACTATTTTACATTATCAATAGTAATGTATGTATATTTTTCTAACTAAATTAAATTAAGGGTAGTTTATTTATGACAAATTGTAGAATATTTAAGATTTGTCAAAATTGGCCTTGAAGATTGAGTTGAAATGGTTATTTGGGAATAGTTTTTCATGATAAATAATAATACGGTTTTATATTTACAAATTAAAAATAATCTAATAATTTGGTTTAGAATTTATACATAAAGAGTGTATAGTGTTATTAACAAGATGATTTGTTTGTTTTTCTGAGGAAAGTTTACTTAACACTTTTGCTGCGATAATCGGATATATCCGATCTCAGCATTATAGCCATTGACTGCGGAAATCGACTTTAGCCCACGACGTGTAAACTTCATCTACCTTTGCTGCGATAGTCGGAAATAGCCACAAGAGTGTTAGAACACTGAACTTTTCATACTAGCATGCACGTGCGCCTCTGACCTCTGGTTTTTAATTTCGAGAACTATCATTTACCAGCTGCTAAATCATAATAATAGTAGCGCTTGTTTACTTCCGCATTTAATTACTTGTAGCACACGTGCAGTATTTATGTGGCAAAAAATATTGTTGAGAGATTTATTAGTGACCGGTTACTTTACTATGTTAGTAACATTTAATTTATGATTGATGAATTTGTGCCATGTGAAGTGTGATAAATATAATATTTGGTTGGTATGGCAAATGGAAAAATTCAATCATTCAGTGCGTTTTAAAATTTATTTTATTCCTTTTAATTGCTATTTTATTTTTATTCTTGACCTATTTCCTATTTTGAAACCATGCCTAACACAAATATATTATGATCTTATAGACTACACTGAGGAAAGCACCAATGTAGCACAAAATTGTTCCAAGTTGTGTTGATGTAACCTAATTTTCACAAGTTTTCTTTTTATTACATAAGACCTATATTAGGCCAATATTAGGCCTGTCAAATCCTCATTTAGCGATTAGTTTGACACTATTGGGGGTTGCGAGTAAAATAAAGAATGGTTTTGATAGCAGAATAACATTGCATTTGGGTAAAATGTGACATAAAAAATATGTGACATATAAAATATATATTATTATGTGATTTATAGACAATGTGGTGCTAAATTTCATATTTAAAATGTTTTATTAGTTGAAAATCACATTATTTGATCATAATCATGATCATCATGCAAATTTTCAGGTTTTGAATTTTTGACTTATAATTAGCATTTCTGAAGATAAGTAAAAATTAAATACACAGCAAAAGGGTTAATAGTAGCTTAGACCCTACTGAAAGCCTAGTTTCGAAAATTGTCTTCCAAACTATAAAACACAATATAAGAAAGTTTGTGTGATTGTGTTGTACCATTTCTATTTAGTAAATATCATTTCTACATTCCAGGGTCTATCTCAAGAAACAATTTTAAAAACAAAATATAAATTAGAGCTATAAACAATTATAGTGGTATGGACATAATATGCAATGAATGAACAGAGGGGAGACAGTACTTTAAAATGGAAGTAAATAGGACGAGATTAGCTGGTAGAGTGAGTAAGTATCAGATGTAGCAAGTAAAGAAAGATGAAGATCGAGAACACTATTCGTAAAGAGGAAATGTACAAAGACAGGCTAAGGTGGATAGCATTCACTAACCACATCCAGGAAACTATAGTTGGGATATAATGATGACTATGATGATAATAATGATGATGATCAATCTACAAGTAGGAAAAAGTATGGAAATAAATAAACAATGTTATGAGTTGAATCAATCAAAAAATTCTAGTGTTTAAATAAACATGTTCTGTTATTGTTGTTAAAACTGTATCATTCTTCCTACCCCCCCTTTCCATACACATTGTTTTAACTTTATTTGTGATGAACAAACCTTAACCAACACCATTTATAGCATATAGAAGCCTCTTTACACTTTCTCAATTAATTTTTTACCTAGCAGTGGCATAACATTTCCAAAGCGATTTTATTAAAATAATAAAAGTGCACCGTGCTTTTGTGGATACTGAATCCTACCTACAGAGTTGTATAAGAATTCCCATTAGATCAAAACGTGTAGAATCAAGTGGTGGCAAGTAACTAATTATGCTGGAAATAAAAGCATTTGTTCAACACTATGTTGGCAATATTAATGCAAATAGATATTTATTCAAGAGATAAAAGCAAGCATGTTGGGAACTAAAGCATTAGATAACTATTCTGGAAATAAAATTGATTGGAATATGATGTTTACAAATAAAGAAAGCCAAAGAATATGTTAGCCAATAAAGCAATTAAAACACATAATAATAAAAAATATTAGGTGTTCATATTTTTAATAATTTTTTGAGGACATCCAGCTGTATTTTGTTATATTTATTTGCACATAAAAGTTTTAAGGTTTGAGTCTGGTATTTTTTTGGTAACAATACATACATACACACTGTTTTTAACACATTGTCTCAAAATTAATGTATAAATAATAGACATACCTTGTCATGTTTTTTAAGAATTTTCCGAAATCCGGTGAAATTGAGATTCTGATAGTTCTGGAGTAAAATGAGGCTAAGGTAAAATTCACTGAATGCCAGCTTGAGTTCTTGTATTTTTCGGGCCGGTACATCCCTCTTTCGCAGAATCTTTGGTCTACGAATCATAAACCCTTCCTTCCCTTTGAACTCATCATCTTGCGCTTCACTAAGCTCACTGCACAAGTTGGCAAACTTACGAGTTGCTTCTGCCAGTTTTTCTGCAATTTACAAGACAAATCTCTACTAACTATATATATAATTAAGTTCTGCTGAGATTCACAATATGTTAACACCTCGGTTGAGTTGATATTCACAATATGTTAACACCTTGGTTGAGTTGATAGCACATCTGTTTTTTGAGCAGAGTCTCTCAAGTTTAATTAATAATTTAAGTAACATGTTTTTATTATCAGTTGGTTCATGTATGCTCGATACCTCTTATAAAAAATGTAACATGATACATGACTACTAAAGTCATCACCCTTATACCTTACTATTATGTTTACCTGGGACCCTTTTGGTTGCCTATGCCATTAAATATACTAAAAGTGCATTTAAAATCTCAGGGGTTTAGTTTTTTCTGTGCATCTGTTCATAACATTTTAATATAGCCGTGAGCCATAAAAGTTGTTGAAGGTGATATTTACCTGAGTAGAAAGTATTTATTTTAGTCAATTCTTTGTCACAATAAAGGAAGAACTGTTCATCAAACTTGGTGAAATATCTTGTCAAAACTTCTGGTTCTATTAACTCGGCTGAAGGTGCTTGTTCAACCGCTGCATACAACATGGCTTTCATGTCCTGAAACACAATATAAATGTGGTTTGTTTAAATCAGATATATACTAGATTGTAATATAACTATGGCTTGCTACACAGTAAAAGAATAGGTTGTTTGACTGCTGCATACAACATGGATTTCAATTCCTAATATACAATAACCTTTGTTATACTAGAGTGGAAAGTGTTTGAAGAGAACGCTAAAAAATACACAAAAACATCTTAAGGACAAACTTTCAGTGTCACACACAGCTTCATCAGGTCAGCTGAGCATCAGTCTACTCTCTTGACCTGATGAAGCTGTCTGTGACAGTGAAAGCTTGTCCTTAGAAATGTGTTTGTGTGTTTTATAGTGTTCTATCTAAACAATTTCTACTCTAGTATCACCAAGGTAAGTGTGCTGGCTATCCCTCCTAATTTAAACCATGATTTAGCATAGTGCTCTGTTCCAAATAACCTTAATTTACAACAAACAATTTGTTTTAAAAACATTAACGGCTTGTGCTAAATTACTTAATGTGCTTAAGTTACTTGCAGCAAATTATGTTGTGATCCTTAAATGCAAAAGGAGTTTTATTTTTTAAATTTATGGTATTTTGGTTGAAAATCATTCATAAAAAGTTTTGGCTAAGCCAATTCACAATTTTGCCGATCAGGCCGCTCCCAATCATTTGATTTTTTTCAATAAAACAAAGATAAAATGCTGTAACAACACATTAAATTTTGACTTAAATAATACAAAAACATCTTATATAAATTTTGATAAACCATATATATATATAACTAAAAAACTAAAATACCCAGACTAATATTTGTATTCTTCTAGATAGCTTGGGCTAGAAGAGGGAGAATTAATTCCTAGAGATTTAGTGGTTACTTCTGAAAATGTGTCTGCTTTCCTCCTAGATGTATTTAGCAAATTTAGCAGTGTGACTTCTTTTTGCTATTTTAACAAATGAACTTCCTATTAGTTCATAGCTTTCATTAGGTTTTTCTATCAAAAATGATAGAAGCTGATAATCAATGTCTGATGAACTTCTCCTTTCATTTGTAGGTGTAGGCACAATATTTAATATTACAAATTTTCTACAGTATATGTATGCAAAAGGTATGCAAAGGAGTTTAAAAGAATGGTATTTTTTTGAAAATGAAAGGGTAACCGGTTTCAAAAAAATACCCTCTTCCTTTTTAATTCCAAGAAAGTTTATATTATTCTTGTATTTTATTTAAAATATGAAAAGTTTGATATATGTGATTTAGAAGCTATCATTAATATAACACATGAGAAATAAATAATAGGGATTAAAACATGTGCATACATACATACCTAATCACGATCCCTTAAGGGGTAAGCAAAAAACTATGAATAGGGCTCATCAAACAACTCTGTAGGTATTTAATCAATCCTCACTAACTTTCTTCACAATTCCCTATCATTGCATACTCCCTTTGTTTTAAAAACATCCATACCCCAAGTCATACATGCTCTTTTATTCTTAAAGCTAATGTTTCTCTTTTTCACACATTTGTTTACAACATCTAGCCCCATCTTACATGGCCTACTCCTTCCTTTTGATCCACACACTCTACCTTCATATATTTGCTTTGTTACTTGATCAACATTCATTCTCTCAACATGCCCAACCCATCATAGGATGCTTCTTTCATATTTACCTATTTGATTCCCTTTCAAACCGCACTCCTTCAGCAAACATTCATTACTGACTCTGACAATATGAGTATTTCCACATACATTTCTTAGATATCTTATTCCAATCGCATTCACCTTGCCCTTGTGTTTCTCCTGACAATCCCACGCTTCACATCCATAAAACAATATTGGTGTTAACACACTTTTATATACTGCCATATTTTCCTCTTTTGGTACTACTTCATTCTTTGCAAAAGTCCACATACAACCAACTATGCTTTCACCCATCTATCGATTTCACCATCTAATCTTCCAATATTACAGAACATTTTGCCTGGATACACAAAATCATATACTTGTTCTAACAGTTTTCCATTTACACCAAGTTGACAATCGTTTCCTAATTCATCCTTATCAAAAACTATCACCTTAGTTTTGGAGAAATTTATACAAAGATACATTTTGCCCCACATTCAAATGATTTAATGCATTCTGCAAGTAATCTTCACTCTCAGCAATTAATATGGCATCATCTACATATAAAAGCAATCTCACATTCACATTACCTGTTTGTATACCAACCACATCTTCACAAGCATCCCTAATAACAAACCATGGGGACATAACATAGCCTTGTCTAACTCCCTGTTCAATGCCAAACCATTCACTCAAAGCTCCATCAACCCTAATACACATGTTCTTTACTTCTATGATACACCGCCATAATTGCATAAATACTAACCATGCATCAACACCATACTCTTAAAATATTACATAAAATACTCCTATCTACCTGAACATATGCTTTCTCCAGATCAACGAATGCACAATAAACTATCTTCCTTACTGCCATACATCACTTGTTACAATGCAAATATCTCGTCCGTGCAACCTCTACCTGGCATGAAACAACATTGCACACCCTGAATCATGTCCGCAGTTTAACAAACCCTCTCAAATGAAACTCTCCAAAAACTTTGCCTGGAATACTCAACAAACTAATTGCCCTATAATTCTTACATTCACTCTTACTGCCTTTGTATGAAGGAACAATGAGATAATTCTTCCAGTCATTAGGAATGTTCAAATTCCCAGCACACACAATCTGGCAAGTAGTAATATGCCACCAAACTTAAGTATTTCACTTGTTACACCTGCTGTTTTGCCATTCTTTAACAATTTCATAGCTCTTAACACCTAGGCCTTGTTTTTGCTCTCATCAAAATATTTTCCTTGTTTTCTGCTAATTTCTCCAGATTTTCACCATACAATTGCTCAAAATACCTCCTCCATTGCTCTCTTAAACCATTTTTATCCCATATTATATCACCACATTCGTCTTTCCTTACACTCCTCGTTTCATTCTCTTTAAACCCACTTCAAGAAGAGCTTCTCCTTTTTTTAAAAATCATTCTGCATTATTTCTCTTTATTTTAATCTCATTTTCTCTTTACCCTTTTTTATTACTTTTTTTTTACATTAATATTTTTCTCTCTATATATGTCCCACAACTTCTTACAGTCTGTTTCACTCTTCACAGCAATCATTTGTTTGTACGCGTCTTTATTTTCTCTCACAGCTTCTTTCACCTGTTAATTCAACCATGCATTGCTTTTTAAGTTTACCACCACCGCAGATCCACACACATCTTTCGCCCACTCAACTATAGCGTCTTTTGTTCTGTTCCAAGCACTTTCAATATCATTAGTATTTATTTTGACATTCCATTCATGCGCTTGTAAAGTTAATTTTTCACCCAGAAATCTTTCATATTGCGCTCTTAAACTTTTATCCTGAAACTTTTCCACTTCCACTCTTATTTGCTTAACACTCTTGCGCTGCTTCCTCACAAAACTCCTACCTAATTCAACTATGTACTGAAATCACTAGGAAATGATTTGTTCCACATTCAGCTCCACGCACAGCCCTAGTATTCTTTACTAAACTTCTAAGTCTCTCAACATACACCACAAAATCAATCATTGTTCTCAAATCACCCCTTTGACATGTATACACGTGAATATCTTTGTGCTTAAACCATGTGTTTGACACAAATAAACCTTCTTCTAACACAGGCTCATTAACTAATTACCCTTCTCATCTACCATGTCATCGCCATACCTTCCTAACACTCTCTCTGAATTATCTCTTTGGGTACCATCAAATCCGTTTGTATATCCTAACAAATCTTTCACACAGTTTATAAGCATTCAATAATTCACTGAGCTCATTTCAAAACTTCACTCTCACATTCTCGTCTTCACTAGCATAGCCAGCATAACCATCGACCAACATAATTCTATGAATGCCTATTTTCATATGTACCCATAGCAGTATAAATGACACCAACTCCAGGCCTCATAGCACATTTTGAGGGGTAAAAAATTAGGAAATTTTGATCAAATAGTAGGAAAAGTAGGACTTTTATTTTGATGAAAAAGTAGGACATATTAAAATCACCATATTCACTTCATATTTACAAAATAATAAAAAATAAAAATAGTTAAGGTGGAATGGAAGGGGACGCGAATAGAGGCCAGTGTTTTTGCAGTTTTTATGGCAGAGTATTTGTTTGGCCAAAACAAATAAAATATTTCTCCAGTACAAACATAAGAGTTTAATTTTCTTCACATGGTGACCTTAACATTTCTTGAATACCTGTCAAGGGTGTTCTGGCATTTAATGACAACTTTTTCTCTTCATTTAAAAAGTTTGATAGATAATGCCACTATGCTCATGACAGATATTTAGAAACTGTTGCACTCATCACGTGAAGAAAATTAAACTCTGTTTCTACTGGAGCAATATTTTATTTATTTTGGCAAAAAAAAGTTTTGTTATAAAAACTGCAAAAACACTGGCCTTTATTCGCGTCCCCTTCCATTCCACCTTAAGAACAAAGTTTTTATGTTATCAGGCCTGTAGCAAAAATAGAAAAAAATATTTTACTAAAGAAAAAAAAGTACTCAGCCATCACCAACCCTTTGAAATACTCCTTTTATCTTTCCATCCCCCCTCCCGAACCATCCCTTTAATCTATTTTCTCTTTAGAACCGTATTTATTTTACTTTATCATTTCATTACAAATCCAAATTTGAAAGTACTGGTAGCGAAACAAAATAGTAATAATAATGAGAATTACTATAATAATGATGTTCATTATCATCCAAAGATGATATAGGTTAAAATAAAATGCCTTCCATCAAAAAATATGTTTAAAAAATAATCTGTGAAACATTATAATAAAAAATTATTCAGACCTAATTCAGTTGTTTTTGGGTTTCTTTGATTTAGATTGACTTGCACAAAAATAGTCTAACATTGTTGTCTTCCTCTTTTGAATTTACTTTTGTTTGTTTCTTATTTTCTCAAAAACAGAGTCAGTGTATTCCAATTTCTTGAACACAACTTCTAGCATAGTTTTAGCTATTTGCAAACATTTTGGATCATTGATTTCCATTGAATTCAATCTTTTCATTAGCTTCTGCCACTAATGAGTTGTAAGATTGAACTTCTTTAGCTTCCGATTCTTACTTTTCTAACAGTTTCTCTTTTTATATTGCCTCTTTAGCTTCCTGCAATTTCTTTTCCAAAACTTTCCACTTTGCTTGAAACTCTTCGCTTTGTTTATTTATTTTCTCTTTATCTTCTTGCTCTTGTTTCTTCTGTTCAGCCTCAAGTCTCTTCTCTTCTTCGAGTCTAGCCAAGTGCAGCTTGTAGGCCCCATGTTTCTTCTTATAAAAGTCCTTCGTGAATGGTACTGTGTAGCACTGATAGTTGTTTAGGACCATTTTGGTAAACTGTATGCCGCTGATGGATGCTTCAAAGAGACACGTCCTGTTTTCAGTAAGATAGTTTGACATTTGTGAGAATTCTCACCCAACATCAGCATTTCCATGGGATAACACAAGGATAGCTTTAACAAGCCTTTTAATCTAGCCCATTAGAGTTGGAAATAGTTCATTATAACACTACCTCCAAACACAAAATTTACAACCATTGAATTTCAAAGACATTGTACAAGCTTTTGAACATATAATTCAAATTTATTCAAACAGCTTGACAAATTATGATGTGATATTTTGTTTCACTACCTTACCAGCAAAAAGGCAGATCCACATTTCAACACCTACAAACCACAGTTTCTTTCTTCTGTAGGTCAAAATGTAGGAATTTTTCCTCAAAAGTAGGATAAAAATGAGCCCTGCAACTCATACCTATTTCACAAACAGCTTAGCTGTTGGGCTTAGGATTAAACCTACTCTCTGACTTCCCCTTATGCCAGGCTACCATCACTCGTCATCAAAACATATTTCCCTTTCCATTTGGTTTTACACACACAAAATTTTAATTTTTCTTTCCATCATTTCCTCTAACAGTTCCTTCTCTTTACCACACACTCCTCCCACATTCCATGTTCCAATAGTTCATGTTCACACCAGCTTGTGGGTCCTTCAGTTTTAACCTCAGCTGTCCATCATAGCTTTGGTCATCCGAGGCTATTAGGCTATTATTTCAAATAAAGTAGACCGGGCTACTAGCCTTTATTGTACCCCCACCCATGACAGTCTTCACTGCTTATGTTAAGGATCCGTGTTGGCACACTTTAACCAGTAAGCTCCTATACCACAAGTACAATCGTTGCTCAGTCTTAACCTGAGTGTGCTTGCCTTATTCCAACAAACCAGTATCCCTACTATAAAAACTGCATGGATGTTATATTAAAATTATATTTACCTAAAATGTTGAAATTGTATTTTAAAGTACCTACAAAACATAATGTTTTACCTACACAGGAAAAATAATAATAATAATAATATTTAGCACCGCGTCATACTACCCGTTCGGGTTATACGCTTAAGTACTAATTACGCTAATGGATTAGGAATTGGGATGGTTGAGCTTAGAGGAAGTGAACCCGCATTTGCGTGGAGGGAGAGTGGAAAACCATTTAGGAAAAACCACCCCCAGTTCACCCGACCGAGATTCGAACCTCGATCTCCCCATCCTCGGCGTTCGAGCTCAACACGACTAGCGCGTTAGCCAACTACGCCACCGAGGCGGGTTACACAGGAAAAAGAACATTAAATAAAATCTGAGATCTATGGGCACATAGTATTAGGTGATTTGGCATGAAATGAGCCTGGTGAACAAAAAAAAAAATTAGACTACTCGCTTTGAGTGATGACAAGGGTAGTGAGGGTAGGAGGTGATGGACACCATTGAGGACAAATTAGAGAGGGTTATTTATTGTTATTGTTGGACCCACTTATTAAGAACCATAGAAATCTGTAGGCCTACTTTAAATTTTCAATGGTAGCCTACTTTTTAAGAATTCAGTCACCTCTGCAAGGGGGGAGTGGGACACATTGACCCAGAGGGGAAGATATCCCCATCCCTTTTTCTCTTGGTACATACACCCCCAAAAATCCCGGCACAAATTCAGCAAAAGAGCAGGTGCAGCTTATTTTTGAAAAAGGATTTATAGCAAGCAAACATTTTAAACAGCATAAGTAAACATAATAAACACATTTAGGTGTACTTGAATTCCAATATTACAATTACCTAAACTACAGTAGTTGAACGGATTAAACAAATAACTCCTTCTCACCTAGTGAACCAATGCATTATTGTTTTAGATATAAGTTCTTATGGAAAGTTAGGTAGGTAGTTAGATTGGATCAGTATATCTAATATAATTCATAACAATCAAACAAATTATATAGTTAACAATAAAATGTGTTTTATAGCAAGCTACAGTAGTACTGTACAGTTTTTTTTTAAGTTTTGTTTAAGTATTTTAGCTGAGTGAGAGCTAAGTTAACAATAACCATAGTATTGACATAGGAATTAACTTACACCCACTTCTGTGGCCGCATGGTCTAATATGCTACTCTCGTGTTTGACTAGACTGCCAAATACGAGATCAGATTTCGATCCCGGTCAAGTGCACTGAGGGTGGTTTTCCTAAATGGTTTTCCACTTTCCTTCTGTTCAAATGAGGGTGCACTTCCTCTCAATTAAACCTTCCTAACCCCTAAACTAATAGTGTGATTAGTACCTAGGGCCTAAGCATCTAACCCAAACGGGTAGTAACGAGTCGCTAAAAAAATTAACTCACTTTAATTTGTTTACTATTGTGATTAATAATGCAGTGCGATAGGCCTAGTGTTTTTTAAATAAGGTAAAAGCTTTCTTTAAGTCCCAATTCTTATAACAAAAAAAAACTAAGGGACTTTAGTTTTGTTGATTAAATGGCATTATTGAAAATAGCCTAGAGGATTGAGTTTGATTTGTAAATGAATACAAAATGAAATATGAGGTATTGTTACAAACTTAAGATGCTTAGTTATTTTGATGGTGGAGTCAAAGCTGATATAGTTCAGTGGCAAGTAGGCTATTATTTTAAAGGCAATATTGTTGATTTTGAGTGTTGACTTTACTAATTTGATATTTTTATTTTGAAATTGTTATTTAAAAGAATCGCTTTTGGATTAATTTATATTGAGTCACCCAGCTAGAATATTTTATGACTTTCCTTGTTTTAAGGCCCTGACACAGACTCCGTAAGCTCAGCAACCTTTTAGTCCTCAAGTCGTTAATGGTCCTTAGAAATGGAAATCGCGTTTACACAGTCCGTATCCATAATCGCGTGACCGTGCCAACCAATGAGAAAGTTGAAAGCAACATCCAATAAAACGCTCCGAAAGGAAATTTTTTAGAGCTAAGTGCAAGCAGACGTTATCTGTGAAGGAGACAATGTCCCAGCAGAATAATATTATAACATAAGTAACTACTCAACATACTTTTATAAAACATTCTGGATATTTCTGAAATAGCCAATTCCGTAAAATATTTTATAATTTTGTATTTGTTTCCATAGCAACGGATCCTTTGGCTGTCATTGGTGCTTTTATTTCAATGGGCACGCACGCTTACTTTGGTGTGATTGGTAGTCCTTAACAGTTCGTATTGACTAGTCATTAGAAAGTTAAAGTTGAGTTAACTTCTACAGAGTGGTAAGGACTAAGGATGTGGGTGTGGATGGTACAATCTATTAGTGTGGTGTCTATTTCTTACGGATACGGAGACTATAGATAGGCCTTTAGACTTAACTTAAATTTGAACCTAATTAATGTACATATTTAAATATACTATAACTAATATATTTTACCTCGTAGTTTATGTATTGCTTCCTCCATTCAGGAGTTATATGAGCTGATAAATGTTCAGTAAACTTCATGATTAGTGTTTAAAATATCAATTAAACTTATAATATAAAATATTAGCAAGAACAGTAGTTATTCAGATTTAATAACACCTATTAGTGTATGACTAATAGTGACAAGGCAGTGTTACTCCAATTGATTCAAATAATTTCAATAATTTGAAACAAAGATAATAATCAAATCTTAAGGTGTTTAGTAGGAAAACATCGAATCAAATAGAATATTTATTATTATTAGACCGCGCGAAGAGAGTATAAACATTTTCCACATTTCACAGATCAATATAATCTTTAAATATAAATATTGAATACTCCTGTTTAAAACATTATATGTGGTTTCCTGGGATACTAGCGCTCTTAGTGTCCGGATGCCACATCAAAACAAGTGCTCTTAACCGATCTCAGTGTTTCAGTCAACAATTTAATCTGCATTACTTGCTGATCAGAACATACTTTGTTACCAATTAGTTGTATTTTATCTCACATAGACGCTCTTTAAACTTGTAAAGCTTTCTTCGGCAAGATTTAAATTAATAATTTACCATTATAAATGGTTACTGCCAAACTCTGTCGATAGATTACAGGTTTAATTAAAACAATACCACCAATTTTTTTAAATCAAATGGAAACATCCACGCGATTGTGTTTTGACTGTTTATTTATGAAGATTTTAATTACTTAGTATTTTTATATAATACCAATATTTTTTCCAAACAATCAGAAACTTGATAACATTTGTGATAAAAAGATTTTTTTTTTTTTCCAAATCGTCAGAAATGTGAAAACATTTGTGATAAATGAATAGTTCTAAATTAGCTTCAATTTCCCAGGTACCAGAATACTAGAAAAGGATAGTAATAGTATTCATCTTCAAGAAAGACGACGAGAAGAAGTGTGGGATACTGTAAGGGAGTCACCTTGATGAGCCACTGTGCAAAGGTGTTTGAAAAAAATATTGGAGAAAACAATTAGAGGAATAGTAGGATGAGGATTAAGAGAGGAGCAATATGGCTTCATATCGGGAAGGTCAATAATTGATTTTATTTTTGCTGAGACAGCTGCAAGAGCGACACTATGAGTACGGAAAAGACGTGCTTATGGTCTTCTAGGAGGTTGTAAAAAGCTAATTATTGCGTGTGAATAAGAAGGGTAAGGAAAGTGCTGGAGAGGAAAGGTGTGCAGGATGAAACTGTAAACAGAGTAAATAATATGCACACGGGTAGTGTGAGTTGTGTGAAAGTGGGAGAGGAGAAGACAGATTGTCTTGAGTTAAATAATGGTCTAAAACATAGTACTGTTAATTTGTTAAGTTTAGCCAACAGACAGTGTTAATAATCACAGAGCTATTTTATGGTACATTTATTCCAAACCAAACTGTCCGATATCTTGGCTTTTCTTTGATTATGTCAACTAATAGATAAAACAAAAATTGCACATACAGTCAGGACATTGAGAACACAAAATATGGAATTGGTTTGTATCAAACCAAAGAGTAGGCCAACATACTTAGAAACAAGAATTCCAGCAAAAGAAACTATTAGGTTTTCACAGACAATTAACGTATTAATTATGTACAGGAGCGCCCATAGTGGGGATCCAGGGTGGTAATTGTCCCCCTGAGATTTTGAGGCTATATACATATTAGAAGTTTGAAACCTTTTTCTTATGTTGTATCTTATTTTCAGGAGATAAGGATTGCCTTAAAAAAGCGTCTTTAGAGGCTTCAATTTAATAAATTTTCCTGAGGGAGAACCCTAGACCCCAGCCGTATTAGGGGATATTTCATACCCCCCAGACTCCTGATTTATCCTCCCTTGGAGAAAAACCCTGTGGACGCCCTTGATTATGTATTAAGTTTAACACTTTCCCTCACTAAACAACATTTTAGTAGGTACTTGTCTAGTTCCATTTCGTGACAAAGAACTTTGAGTCTAGGTTTATGGAGTGGCTTAATAGTTATATCCGCAGTCTGAAGGTCAGAGGCCACCCTCTTGATATCTATAGTACCCTCTGTGACAAGCTCCCTCACGAAGAAATGTCTATCTCAGATATGCTTTGTCCCTCGGTGATACTCTGGATTCTAAGACAATTTTATAGCTTCCTCATTGTCGGCTTGAAGTTCTGGGTTCCTCTTCAATTCCGCGAGGTCTTCTAGAAGACGGCGTATCCATACCATCTCACTAGCTGCTTCACTGGCTGCAATGACTTCTGCTTCTGTTGTGGAGATAGCAACAGCCTTTGGCTGCGCCATGAAATTACTCCACCTGCATAAATACACAATACGCCTGAAGTTGATCGTCCTGTTGTCAAGTCACCTCCATGACCAGCATCAATGTAGCACTCAAGAATTCCTTCCTAGATTCTTGGCCTATAGACAATTCCATAATCCTTAGTGCCCTGCAGGTAGCGGAAAATGCACTTGACGCTTCTTTAGTTGAGTTTTCCAGTTTTCTTGATAAAACTCCAAAAGCATAAGAAATGTCTGGTCGACTCCCAACCATCAGGTACAATAATTTACCCCCTGCCTGTCTGTATGGAAACGCTTCCTTCACGTTGTTTTCTTCTTCCTGTTCCACTGGATTCTCTCCTTTAATTATAAGAGTTGGAGCTGGTCTACATTCACTCATGCCAAAACGTTCTAATATCTTTTTTGTATACGCTGTTTGACACACTTTGTCTGAGACATCAATCCTGCATTCCAATTTTAAGCTTAAGAAATATGACGCAGGCTTTAAAGTAATCTTAAATTCCCGTTTCAGTTCTTCAATTAATTCTACTGCCTCTCTTGGGTTTGAGGCAGATACTAAACCTCTATCCACATACAAGCCCACAAATAGCTTTTGTTATACTTTCTTCCTAGCAAACAAGCAAGGATCAGCATTATCTTTCTTGAAACAAAGTTTAACATGGAAATGTACAAAACGTATATTCCAACATCGAGGTGCTTGCTTAAGCTCGTATGGACTTGTATTAAGATTACAAACTCTATTAGTTCCATCACCATAACTTTCGGGATGTTGCATGTAGATTTCTTCGTCCAATTTTACGTATAAAAATGTGGTGAACACATCAAATTGAGTGTCATCCCTTCATTTGCTGCAACACTCAACAGTGCCTGAATAGTTCCTAGTTTTGCTACTGGGCTGAAAGTCTGATCATAGTCTTGTCCTTTGCCTTGAAAAAATCCGTTTATGACTGATCTGGCTTTAAGTCTATAAATAATTCCATTATGTTCTTTCTTGATTTTATACACCCACTTGCAGGGTATAGCCTTCCGGTTACTCGGTAATTTTTCCACTACCAAAGTTTCATTTTTCTAAAGAGATTCTATCTCACTTTCCATTGCACGTTGCCAGTCTGTACTCCGGCTACTCTGAATTGCTTCATTGTACGACCTAGGATTATCCATGTCAATTTCTTCACCAGCTGCATTAATCACAGTCATTGAATCTTGACGGGGGTTGAAGCTTGAATTGATCTCGAAGAATTACTTCTGTGGTCGGAGCTATCATAATGTTTTGGTTTGCTTCAATGTGCTTTGAGATATCTAAATCATCTTGTTTATCAATAATGTCTTCAGATTCAATTTCATAATCTTCAATAATTGGTAAATAATAATTTTTCTTCGTGACTAGTGATTGTTCTTGGAATACAACATCCCTTAAACGGATTAGCTTATTCGTATCTTTTGACCAAATACGATAACCATCATTATTGTCACATACAATCAAAATGCCTTTTTTGTCTTTTTATTCATTTTCTTTCTTCTTTGTCAAGGGATATGCACAAAGCATTGACAACTTATAATGCGAAGGTGTTTTAAACATGGACTATATTGAAGCTACAGCTCATACGGGAATTTCTTTTCAATACTTGATGGTCCTATAAGATTCAGTATATATGCTGCTGCGTTTATCACCTCTACCCATAAAACCTCAAGACTCTCTTCATGTGCATGCATCATATCACGAGCTGCTTCAACTATTGTTCGGTTCTCTATTTCCCTGCAACCGTTTTGATCTGGTGTATAAGGCATCGTCAGTCTCTGTTTATTCAATTTCTTCTTAGAATTTCTTTAACAGCTTTACTATCGAACTCACCACCATTATCACTAAGAATTTCCTTCACATCCAGTCCAGCAACTTTAGCCTCAGATAACATTTGCTCCAGTTAAGATGGAACTTTAGATTTTTCTTTCATGAAGTAAATATAGCGAAAACAACTGTAGTCATCCTTGAACAGTACGAGGTAGCGATAACCTGTAAAAGATTGCCTAAATGGACCACACACATCACTACGGATAAGTTCTCCTGGTTGAGTTGTTTGGTCTTGGGTACCAAACTTGAGCCTATTAGCTTTACCATAGAGACAGCTTTCATATAGCTCATTATTTAACGCAATCTTGATTCCTAACTCACGTTCAATAGTGGCTTTGACATGTATTTTATTCACATCAATTAACTTAATGGGAATCACGTTCCTCAAGGCAAGTCTAAAAGGTCCATCATTTCGACTTCCAAAACCAAGTTTCACGTTACTATTCACTTTCAAGGTACATACCTAAGCTGTAGCTGTGAATCCACTCGAAGGAAGTTTATCCTGAGTAGAAAGAAGAGAAAACAAATTCTTCTTTATATTAGGAACATACCACACTTAACATAGTTATTTTCTCCCAATGTCCATTGAGAGACGCCTCTACTATAATTATTGCCCCTTTCCCTAGTGCACTTATAGGATCTCCACTTGCTGTCATCACTGTACGTTGCTTTGAAAACTTCTCATACATTTCAATTAGGTCATATCGATTTGTCACATAGCTTGTTGCACCATTATCTACAAACCAACTATTTCGATCACATTCAGTAAGTAATACTCGTGTTGTGGTCATGAGTGTACTGTCCACTTAATTATTAAAACTAGCGAACGTGGGAGGTCCTCCATCAGCTATCCATTTACGACCATTATTCTTAATCCTATGTCCTATATTAGAACAGTAATGACACTTCATGTTTATATAGAAAATTTAGGAGTTTTTGGCATACCACTTGACTTACTAAAAATTCTGAAAATTGAAAAATGACACCTGGACACGGGAATTGAACCCGGGACCTCTGGCTTAGTACGCCAATGCTCTAACCACTGAGCTATCTAGGATTCGTCCCGTGCCCAGGGTCATTCTTCACTCATATTTTAAGGCAGAGTCTATGATGGACTTAGCGGAAATCGTCGGCTACAAATATGTGATTATATTAATATCACGAGCCATCGGATAACGCAGCCATCTGCGACTCGGTAGTTGGCTTTTTGCTGCCATTTGCACAATTATTAAATTGTACGGGATCGCACATATTAAGAATTAATAGCCAGAGCTATTATTTATGCTTATTAGTGGGAATTACTCCATCTAGATATCATATTCTGAAAATTGAAAAATGACACCTGGGTAGCTCAGTGGTTAGAGCATTGGCGTACTAAGCCAAAGGTCCCGGGTTCGATTCCCGTGTCCAGGTGTCATTTTTCAATTTTCAGAATATGATATCTAGATGGAGTAATTCCCATTAATAAGCATAAATAATAGCTCTGGCTATTAATTCTTACTAAAAATTGTTGAGTAGGTTGTTTATTTGCTTTTGTAGTTAAAACTGGTTGATTTGCACATTGCTTATCTTTATAAGCTAAAGATCTTTCATAGGCACAAAGCTGGCATGTGAAGTTATCTAGTTTACGTTCATTTTTAGACATAAGCAACCAACTTTACTTGAATTAAAAATATTCTTCTGATAAGGTGTCTAAAATTTTACAAATAAGTAATAGCTCAGGCAATTACTCAGTCCTCGTCACTCTTTATAACCTCTTGATTCAACTCGTTCCATATGTTCTTTAACTTTCAATGTCATAACTACATAAATTCTTATAGCCAAAAAATCTCATACATAAATTATAAGATTTCCCCTAATATCACGTCATATAAACGATGCAATTCCATCCAAACTTCACGGGCTGTTGAGAATCACATTATCTTTTGAAGAGAATCTTCACTCATATTGGTTGCGAGTATGAGGAGGGCATTATTATCTGCCTTCATAAACTTTGCTAAATTAGTCTCATACCTGAAAATTTATTCTGATCCTGCGCTTTCCAACAAAGGCGTAGGCCCCTAACTTTCGCTCTTCTATTTCCATGCCATTTACAATACCACGTGAAAGGGTGCATGCCTTGTACTTCCATGTGGACCAATTTGTTTTCCCTTCAAGATTACCGATTTAAAGACGAGTAGTGGTTTCCATTTTACGCAACAATAGACCTATTCTCACTGAAAAACTGGTTTGCAGAGTATTCGGGTTTAAAAGACTTTCTGCAAAAACCAAATACAGCAATATGCATAAACTTCGCCAAAGGCTTGAGACTAAACACTCTGTTTAGCTAGAAACGTAAGCAAATAAGCGTGTTTTGGCCCATAACCTGTAAAGTTTAGCAAACAGACAGTGTTAATAATCACAAAACTATTTTACGGTACATTTATTCCAAACCAGATTGTCCGACATCTTAATTTTTCTTTGTTAAGGTCAACTCATAGATAAAACAAAAACAACCACACACAGTCAGGACATAGAGAACATAAAATATTTAATTGTTTTGTATCAAAGTGTAAGTCTACATACCTATAAACAAGATGTCATCCCGGCTGTTGAAGTGCAAGAGTAGCTGGGGTACTCATTCCTTGATGTCCTCGTAGGATGGCTAGAACAGCTCTGTCAGCTTACAGGTGACCCCAGGTGTCTTATTGGCCGGAAGTAGATTTTCCGTTCCCGGATTTGGACTCGGGGAGGGGGGGGTTCCTTATCATTGGTATAGGGTAGTGATGAGGGGGCGAATTGGTAGGGTCAGGGTGTTGATGGGTTGGAGGTTATAACTTGGCCTCAGAGAGGAGAGGGGGGACAGGCGACCTGGGTGGTGGAAGGAGTCAAGGTACTGTCTGGTGGTGGGAGTGACGTTAATAGAGAGGGTGGAGTCGTGTGGTCCACGTTGTCGTGGAGGGGTGAAGGACAAGGGTGATCCTGGTGAGAGGAAAAGGGGGTAGGGTTTCTTAAGGTGGGAGAAGTGAAAGGTGGCTGGGGTAGGTCGTTCTAGAGTCCGGCTAAGGCCTGCAAAGGTGGTAGTGAAATACCCGAGGTGTTGGTAAGTAGCGATTTCGGGTTGGGGAGGTGCGCTGGAATGGCCCTTCTTCTTCTGCCCGGAACGTTGGGTGTAACCCATTGGGTGCTGGGACAATGGGTGGAGCTGGGTAGAGCTCCGTGAAGAGGGGAATGAAGTAAGGGTGAAGTGGAGGAACTCGGTGAAGAGTCACAGTGAGCAGTGTGAAGCTGGAGTAGGGGGAAGGGGGAATAGGGGGTTCAGCGAAGAGTCATGGTGAACGGTGCGGAGCTGGAGTAGGGGGAAGCGGGAATAAGAGCTCGGTGAAGAGTCGCGGTGACTGAAGCAGAGCTTGAGTAGGGGAAAGAAGGAATAGGGGCTCGGCGAAGAGTCGCGGTGAGCGGTGCGGAGCTGGAGTAGGGGGAAGGGGGAATAGGGGCTTGGACGTCGGTACAAAAGATAACAAACACACTGGCGTGGTAGACACCCGTTTATTTCCAGAAGGAGATGTTACCAGCGAGGAGCTGAGGCAACGACTGATCCTTGACCTGCTCGTGGCTCTCTTTTATTCAATCCCATCGGGTCACTTCGGCCCTAGCCGTGTGAACCCCTAGCAGGCAGCAAGGCTAAGGAGGGGTGTTGGCACAGGGTGACTGGCCATTAAGACGGGGTGGTGTTGGTAGAGAGGGCCGGACCTTGCCGACTGGCTACGAGGTTGCCTTCCTTACAAAAAGGGGGTGAGGAGGTGCATTGCGGGGTGAAGGGAGTGACGAGCTTTAGGGGTGCAAGAGGGCTGTAATACAGAGAGTGAACAGAGGAGGGGGCAGCAAAGAATTCCAGCAAAAGAAATTATTATAATGTTTTCACAGATTGTTAACGTATTAATTATGTATTAACTTCAACAGTTTGCAGATGACCTCCCTGATGGTGTGGGGTAGTGAGGATAAAGAAGTACAGAAGCAGCTGGAGGTTTTAGGAAGAAGTGGTGGAGCGGTATGGAATGAGGCTTAATGTAAGGTAGAGTGAGATGGTGATCACTACAAGGAAGAACGACAGGTAATACAACTGAATTTAGTAAAAAGTTTCAAGTAGCTGGGAAGTATTGTAGAGGAGAGTGTGAAGCCGTATTTGGAACAAGGATATGCCAGACAAGTGCAAGAGGGTGATCTACAATACCTATTACTTACCAATATTAACAAACGCTGCAGAAATGTGGCTAGTGAAGAAACAAGATAGAAGCAGAATTCAGGCGGGTTAAATTATTATTATTATTATTATTATTATTATTATTATTAGCACCGCGTCTTACTACCCGTTCGGGTTATACGCACTTACGCTAATGTGTAATGGTAGGGTGATTGTGAGATGAAATGGAGGACCTACAGTTTAACGTGGAATCCGAACCACGGTGGAGGCCTGGCATTCCTCACATTCACAAGTTGTGATTAATACAC
>CABFWO010003503.1:50380-85606 GCA_902155825.1 Timema genevievae
CCCCCCCCTGGTTTCTCCCCCGAAGAAAAATCCTGCGGGTGCCCTTGGTTGTGACCTTGTTGAATGCTCTATAGTACACCAAACATGAACATTTGTTCTCTGTTTGCTGTGCTATTTTAAACAATGACAATAGGTGATGTCCATAGTTTATCTCACAGCTCTCTTGGCACTATAAACCCTGAAGACAATTATTGTTCACCAATCATATCCTGCACTAATGCTTTCTGACTAAACGGTATGTGCTAAGCTTCCTAAGTGATGGGCTTGACATTACCAGTATGGATCATGTGTTCAACGATAGGTGTTATTGGTAGGTTACTTTGTTCCCTAAAAATTTCCTGATATTTTTTCAAAACTGACTCAAGTTTCTTCCTATGTACAGCTTACGATGATCCAATTTTTTGGATAAATCAATATTCTTCCCAGAGGTTTCTTTGACGCACATCTTGATATTTCTTCTACCCCTTTAGTTATTTACGTGGTTACCCGTGGCTTTCCCCGGAACTGCGAGTCTTTGGTTCAAACTCCGCATGCTTCCTTCTAAAGTTGACTCCCAGTCAGCTTCTATGTTGTCACTTTCTTCTACTAAATGCAACTCGGCTATTTTGTGATTCCTGGGTATTTCAACTTTTGCACCCCTTAGGTTACTCAACCCTAAGGGTATCCCCTGTTGACCTTGTGCTAACAAGCTCACACAGATATCATGTTGCTCCTTTAAGAAGTCGTCCATAATCAATGGATCGACTAACTAAATACAACTTCTACCCTTAATATTCTCTGGTAACTTCACTTCAGCACTTACAGTCTTTTTCGTATCTGGGTAAAGACACTCACCAACAGTCAACTATATAGGGACTCTAAGAGCTTCCATAGCACAAACGCGGTTAATTACTCTCCGATTTATAGCTACGCTTGTCCTTACTGTCTTCATATCAGAGGCTCAATTTAGGTTATGCTTAACATCCCCTAAACATAATGTTTGCTTTGATATATATATATAT
The DNA here is from genome assembly GCA_902155825.1 of Timema genevievae. Lineage (NCBI taxonomy): Eukaryota > Metazoa > Arthropoda > Insecta > Phasmatodea > Timematidae > Timema > Timema genevievae. Next base: position 51,382 of record CABFWO010003503.1, read on the forward strand.
ATATATATTATTGCTGAGAATTTCTTCAGGAAGTCTAGGCCTAATATACCATCGTAACTTGAGTTGGTCCGACATTCCATAACTTAAAATGCAACCCAATAGGCTCTCCCACCTATCTCTAATTCCATCACAACTTCCCCCCAAGTTCTGAATTTTGCGACCTGATATACCCGAGATCACAAATCTTGGTTTGGTAGTAAATTCCACACTTTTCTGTCACAAAATTTAAATTTGTGCCCTGCTGTCAACTAAAAATCAATATTTTCTCCCTTGAAAAATACCCGCCAACACTTGCTCGCTAGTATCTTCATCCTTTTCTACAGACACTGTGGGGACAATTCTCGCTGAGAACCGTAATTCGTGGCTGCTACGATCCTGTTCTCATTTGGGTTCCCAAAACACTGGTTTGCTTGATGCCCCATTTTACCACACCAATAACATAACTCCCCATTATTGTAGGCGACTGTTGTCTTCCCTTAGTAGATCTGCAATCCCTCATCACATGACCTTGTTTTTCACACTTAAAACAATGTTTTCCCTTGTCTATTGCTGCATCCACCGCTTCCTTTAAGATCTTAGGTTTTACTAAACTTGTAAATCTTCCTACTTCTCTGAAAAGGCCAGTTAGAAAAGAATCTATGGCTCTCTGGCCAGCCTCAAATTTAATTATTTCATTCCTGACTGCAGTATCCCCTAATTCATAAGTGTTGATATTAATTTTCTTGAGCCTGTCAGCGAAACTCTCTTACACTCTCTCCCTTTGAGTGTCTAGTTTTGTAAATTTTCCCCTGAAAAACTGGATTGTCTGTTTCTTCCTGAACCTATCCATCAAGGCTCTCTTCTACCCATTAAAACTGTCAGTTTCTATAAAACTTGGATCCGAAATTACAAATTCCAAGGTTTCTCCACCTAAACGCAATTTAGTTACAGCCCTTGGCTCTAAATCTGTCCAACCTGATCTTACTGAAGCTTGACTTCTCTTCTCAAAAAACTTTATTTTTTTTGGGTCTACCATGTAATACTGGAATAGTTGGTATAGGTAGAAAATTATTAACTAGTGGTATCGGTTCACTATCACTCCTATTCTTCTGAACAGCTTCTAACTTAATATTTTCTGCCTTAACCTTCTCCAGCTCCCTTGCTAATTTGTCAATGGCAGTTTGAAAGGAAACCTTTACACCCGTAGGGTGACCTGGAAGTCTAGGGGTAAGGTGTCAGAATTCTGTGCAGGGTGTCCGGGATTCAATTCTTGGTACCAGCATAGATTTGTCTGATTGCCAAACCCTTCCTTCACCTCACAAGACATGTATTAATCACAACTTGTGAATGTGTGGAATGCCAGGCCTCCACCGTGGTTCGGATTCCATGTTAAACTGTAGCTCCTCCATTTCAATCTCACAATAAGCCTACCATTACACATTAGCATAAGTGAGTATAACTCGAACGGGTAGTAAGACGCGATGCTAATAATAACAATTTACCCCATAATTAAACTAAAGCCATGGTAATTGCACGTCTAATAATTCCTACCTTGGAAGTGCTCCACTGTTCTCCTCTGCAACTGGTGGTGTACTGCTGTCAGTTTGTACCTCCTCCTCTGGATCCTGGGTTCAGCGTCCTTGTTCACCCAGTACGTACCAATTGTTGTCGAACCCCTCCGCGGCTGTCTCTCAAGGTCATTTACTTCCAAGTCAACCCTCAAAATAGCGCTACTTTCGATATCAACCGTTGGAACTCTAAAAGTCCTACATCCGAGACCAATTGGTAAAACTCTCCAAATCCCACTTCTGACACCAAGTGTCGCCCTCCCGTCTTTCATGGGCCTAATTTGTAAGGATAGCTAGCAGGGAAGGGTAGGGATGGTGGCAAGATAGATGGTTGGATTCAAAATTATTCTGATGGCTCGTTTTTTGTTTTTTTGTTTTATTAGTAGCAATAAGAGTTAATAAAAAAAATGTGATGTTACAAGATGTTAGAAAAGATGTATAAGAACTTGACATATACGCTCACGAGAGAAATGGCGTGGTGAGGAATACTTAACTAATGGTTTGACTGACACTACTCGCGACCCCCTTACAAACTCTAACCCCTATTCCCTGGGCACGCCGGCTGCCCTCTAGCACAAGTACCAATGACCCAATGTTCTAATCCATATAGTCCCAGCAACAGGCACAGTGACTGCCTCCAGAAAGATATTAATGTGTCAGCCCCGACAATAATAAATCAAAGACTTTTATAGCCCAATCCATCATATTTACAATGGGGACAACATTGTTGTGAGTTGTCAGCATTCTATCTTAATGTTTACTAATTCATTACAACAAGTTTGAATGGCCAGTCCTTTCAGTAATGTTATTTCAACAGTGTTGTGTTAATATAAATAAACATCTCAATCTAGCTCAGGATTGCTACAATCATTTAGATTTTTAAAATTTAATCAAAATAGTAGTATAATAGATTTTGGTTTTTTTTATAAAACAAAATTGATAAATTTATAATTTTATTTTGATATTATGATTTAAATGTTATGGACACTAAAATTTAACATTGTTTCAAGATTTTGAATTATTATAAGTGAATGGTTGTTGAAGATGTGCAGTTTGACAAGGAATCCTATAGTTAAATGTGAAAGAAGCGTCCAACGATGGTTTGAGCATGTTGAGAGGATGAGTGTGGGTCAAGTGACAAAGCAAATAATGATAAGAGTGTGTGTGGATTAAAAGAAAGGGGTAGGCCATGTAAGACGTGATTAAATGTTGTAGACAAATGTGTGAAAAAGAGAAAGATTACTAGTTTTAAGAATAAATGAGCATGTATGACTCAGTGTATGGATGTTGTTGAAGCAAAGGAAGTATGCAAGACTAGGGAAGTGTGGAGAATGTTAGTGAGGATGGATTAAGTACGGAGTAGTTGTTTTTTTACCTATATGCAGTCTCTTGCCTACCCTGTAAGGGAATGACCTGATTAGGTACGTGGGCTATGTATGAAAAATCACTCCATGGTGTTAGCCAGCAAGAAAGCTGTACCGACCGAGCGGCCACCACCGTTATTGTAGGTATATGTATTAAAATTAGGAATGAGCCCTCGAATCCTTAAGGATATTCAAGAAAAATTCAGATTCAAAACTCAAATCCTTAAAAAAAAGATATATTTTTTTTCAATTTTACAATTGAAATTTGTTTTAGATCTCCTATACTGCTTATTGGTGGTTCAGAACCATTTATAATTAGGGGATGAACTTAACAACCAGGCCCCAGACCAGTAATTTATCACTTAACTGAATACATGATGGATTATAAGAAAGTTAACATTCTTTTACTATTTGTACTTTCTATTATTTCCTATTGTGTTCATAATTTATTCTAAGATTAAGATTTTAGATTTGGAATTCGAAGGTTAATTGTAGATTTGACCCAATTTTAACAGCCAATTTGTTTTCTAATTATTTTAAGTTTTGCCTCCCTGTAATTGCAAGGCCATGTAAGAACTGATATCTTAGCAAAGAAAGGTTCTCAAATTAAACAATTGAAAACCAAAAACATGACATGTCATCATCATAAATCATCAAACATAAATTTAGGACTTAAAGATGGGCTACTCGAATCTTCGAATCCTGACAAGTATTCGAGATTCGAGGATTCGGTGTTTTACTGGATTTGATGGTCGAATCTTTCTCCTCATAAGCAAAGCATAATATTTTTAATTCAAAAATTACTTAGTTAGGCTTACTTGAAAAGCATAACTTAATCCGTAATCTTTATTTTGTTGGACAAAAGAGATTTGCATGAATAAAATCATTATTTAAAAAAAATTGTTAGGTGTGGAAAATCTTGCGTGTCTACTACCCTACCCTCCCAACTCTATGAGAAACTTGGACTCTACTGTTTCGGCACATGCTCACTTCTAAAACTTTCACCTCACGAACAATCTTGAAAATATTTTAATAAACACATTAAAACTCTTCAAAAACTGAAAATCAAAACTAGAATTACAAATAAACTCGAAATAAATAAAACAAATTATGGCTTTTTTTAACAGAAATAAGAACACATTAAACATTATACAAAGTCGGCCGTCATGAAGTATATTATGTTTACTCGCGAGAGTGTTGATTAAAATAAAGATACTGTTAATTATTCTTACTACTCAACTGGTTTTAATTATCTACAACTATGCAAAGAACCCCAATTTATTGCATACAATCCTTAAGCTAGACATTTTGTTGGGTTTTTGAAAAATAAATACTGTCGACAATCGGACACCGATATAACTGTCTATTTATGCCAGTGTTGCCAACTCTATAGTCTCTGGTACATGAACCTGAAATGGATTATATTTTTACCGGTAGGATACTACTGTCTGACATTATATTAATAATACCCACCAATTTTCATACAAAAAAAAATTATGTAAAATTTGCTACTTTATAGCAGGACCACATGAAATTACTTTTAGAAAATATCCTAAAATTGGATTGTACAAGTGGTAAAATTATATCAAAAGTAGTATCCAGATCATACAGTAGGCAACACTGATTTATGCCTACCGGCCTACATATTGTATATCGATTGTTTGTTTAAAATCGATTCAGTTAATCTGATCACTTAGTAGTAAGTGCTCTCGAGTTTTAAGAATCAAATAACGACTTGCTAATTCATTATTTGTTTTGAAAGTGATTTTAACTAAGAGTTTTTTTTTTAAATATGTTATTGAAGTAATTGTAAAAATATTCAAACTTAGTCCTGCCTTATATAATGGGAATGAACATATTGGAGTCGAAAATATGTTCGTGTTTTAAATCGAATGTATTCTTGGAAATCGATATATCGCAAGAATCGAATATATTTCTTGTTTTCTACGCGAAGATACAGTAGCCCCATGGCTTCTTTGGTGCTGACTGACAGTTCACAGCTGACTTCTGACAGTCAACATTTAGGTATATACCTAAATTTTGACTAACAGAAGTGACAGCTACTAAACATATGTTTTTTGCAGATCATATGGTTCGGCGTAGGGATACATAATTTGGTCTGGTAACTTTTCAAAGCCGTCAGCTGTCAGTCAGCACCAAAAAAGCCATGGGGCTACCGTAGATAATGGATATAATAAGAAAATAATAATAAAACATATTTAAGCATTATTGATTTCACTATTTCCAATGTATGTTTAATTGTTAAGCATGTTGTTTTAGTCTTTATTAAAAATATTTGTTAGTATTTTTATTTTTGCTTTCTTACTAAAATAAATTATAATCCTTCAATGATGATTAAAGTTGATCAACTAGGCCTAATTTGTTTATTTCACATGTTTTCTTAGAAACTAAACTCATTCTAACAACACTTTTAAAAATAACTAAAAGACGAAGAAGAAGAAATTTTGATTGATTTGATTTTTAAACAATGAGTCTAGATTGTTTAATTTGGCTGGATTTTAACCTGTATTTTGCGAGGGGTGGTTGGGGTTGATTAAAATTGAAAGCATGATTGAAATAAATCTTAATTTACAATTTAGGCCTATATTGTGTAATGTAGGTCTATTTGTAAATCACTAAGATTTCTAACAATTTGCCAGGATTCGGATTCGAGATTCGAAAATAAAATGTAGATTCGGATTCAAGATTCAGATTCGAGAAATAGTGGATTCGACCCATCTCTAGACTAAACTAATGGAAGAGTTCATAAACAATTGTGCAGGCAAAAAATGGAGCATAATTCTTGAAAATAAAAATCTGATTCCTGATTTCCCACGAAGAAGAGCTGTAGCTCTATTTTGATTAACCAGTGGACATGATTATTGAGCTGCATATCTACATAGACTAAACCTTTATTCCTCACCCCATCCCAACTTGTGAAAATTACCAGATACTATCATGAATGGAGAACAGATGCTTCAGTGTAGAAGGAGATATACCAACCTAGATCATGCAATACTATTGGGAGGCTAGATGGTTAATGGAAGAAATCCAAGATTCAGAGCATTATCAATTAACAACTCATAAGAACTCTGTCTGAAAGACAGTATTTGACAGTTACAACATTTTAAAACAATTTTCATAAGTGTATAATTTATATGTAACCAACTTCAGTGGCCACATGGTCTAACATGCTGCTTCCATGTTAGACTAGACTGCTGAAGATGGGGAGATCGGGGTTCAATCCCGGTTGGGTGCACTGAGGGTGGTTTTTCCTAAATGGTTTTACCCTCTCTCTCCACACTAGTGCGGGTGCATTTCCTCTTAATTAAGCCTTTGCAATCCCTAACCTATTAGTTTAACTAGTACATAGATGTATAACCCGAATGGGTATTGATATATATATATATATATATATATAAAGTGACATGCTCTTCAGCTGTCGCTATTGATAGATGCATTAGTAAGTACCTATGAAGGAAAGGTCGATAGAAACACATAATAAAAGGAATAAATACAATATGACTTTTACAATGAAAAGAAGAACACAGTTCACACTTTACATTGCTGCCATTGGACAAAGAGTTAATGGTTGCCTCTTAAAGAAAATTGATCTTCACCCCCTAATCCCCCGACCTAGGTTTCATTCTATCGGAACTCATCAGGAGGGAGTATGAAATACGCAACACAACTTTCTAAAAATGGAAATCAAAAAACATAAAAGAGAGAGTAAGGAAAATTGTAAAGAATGATAGGACACGTAGATAGTAACATGTAAAAGGAATATCATAAAGGATAGAGGAAATGGACATTGGATGTGAATATATATAATATACATCTCTATAAGGAAAACCTATTTTTCACTTTATGAAGTAATTGCATTAAATTTGGACGAAGGTACAGGAAAGGTGTTAAGTGTGGTTTTATTTTCATTGTAAAAGCCATATTGTGTGTTCCTTTTATATGGTTCTATCCACCTTTCCTGTACCTTCTTCCAAATATAATATAAGTACCTATAAAATAATACTAACATAATATAGTAAATTGTTAGGAATGTTGACCCAAAAATGTGTTTGTATTCTTACTGTACAAAAAGTATTCTTTGCCAGGGAGTTGATTGATTAAAAGTTAAAGCCCATTTCATTTATCTTGGAAAAATCTTTTTTTTTTTTTATAATTTGTTTTAAATTCATAACACAATATAACAGAGCACTACCATAAGACAGAAAATTACTATGGGAAAACTGTAAAAAAAATAGTGATAGCAAGGGAAGCCAACCTGAAGAGATATTTAGGTTAGAGCTTGCTAGAAACAAACCATCGTCATTTCTTTTGCACTCTTCACACTTAATTCTTCTGATCCCTTTTAAGTTACACATACAATTAAATTCTTGGAAATAATTCTTTTACATATTAATAGAGAGGAAAAAAAAGGCAGCTACATAATTGAAAAAATTGTCAGTTTTGCCATATTTTAGGTTGCAGCCTATCTGAATTGTTAAGCAATAGTAGTTTTGTTCAAGTAAACTATTGGGAACAGTTCTATACCTGCGACGAGTACAGCTTGGTGTTAAGCCAGGAGCAGATGGAACAGGTTGTTCTCTCTGAAGCAATGCAAACAGCTTTTCAAATCTTTCACTTCTCTTTTTAAAGATAGCTGAAGAAAACTTTGTTTTTTAATATCTCAATCAGTCACCAGTAGCCAGTCTAAAACCCTTTTCAAGGGAGAACATTTTCTTGTAGTCGATTCAAAATTGGTCAATTTTGTTACATCAATTGGAGATTTTAGGTTAAGACTAGTTCAAAAATTGTGCGCTTTTTATTATTTTTATTCTTCTTCTTCATCTTCAGTTCCTAACCTGCCACACTCACTCCCACTCGAAAGATGAAGCAGAAAAGGTAGTTATTTTCTGCCAGAGGTACAGTTGTGATGGTGATGAAAACAGCCAGGAAGTGAACCTGCTCCCGCGACATTAATGCAAAAGAGCAGGAAAGTAAGGATATAACTGTTTGTAACAGGCAACCTGAACACAACTAATGCCTGATGTCTAACTTAAGTGTTTAAGAATCGGTTTGTTGTCAAGATAAAAATATACAATTTTTAAAAACATTCTTACTAAGAGAATAAATATAAAATGAGACCAAGAGGACAGTGTTTGTTAGATGGAACTATCTTCTCTTAATAAGTGAAGCAACATACACCCAAACTGAGAGGACATTGTTTGGGAATGGGTGGATATAGACAGCCAGAGCAAACTCTACTCCGGGGTTCTCGTTGTAATGAACTCCAGTAGCTCTCATGGCTTCTGTAACAGCCTCCATGTTTGTGTAAGACATGTTCAGAGGGAAACCAAACATCTGAAAACAAAACACCAAATTATCATGTTATTTGAATGAAGGAACAAGGGGGTAGGCTATATTATATGTTTAGAGGAGATTTATTTAGTTGATGTGGACAGCAAATTTCACAAACATAAGATTAACTATCTGAAGTCATTTCTTAAACACATTTTTTAAAGTTTACTTAGGTGAGATAATATAATCATAACACAATAAAATAATAATTTATCATAACATTTTGATTGATTATTAAATATTTAAAGCCAGTTCTACACTGGTACGACAACTGTCAACATTTGTGTAGTATAGGTTTCCTGATGTTATTGCTTACAGGGAAACAAGTGGTGACAAAATAAAACATTGTGCATATACAGAGCTGAGCAACTTTATTCATAAACAAAGTTCAGACACAAATAGTTTGTCACTGATTATGGAAACAAGGCGCCAAGTCAATATTTCTCCTTGTCGCTTGTTACTAGCTTCCTATCCCAGTATCTATAAAAAAAAACTTTGAGCGAGCAAGGTGTGTGTTAGTTGATTCGGTGGCTTATAGATAAATAATTGGCTTGTGACCATAGTTTTAGGGATTCCACGGGCATTCATGATTTTTATGGGCGTGTGAAGTCCAGAGAACGAGGTCAAATTGAATAATATAAAATATTCCCGAAGCCAAATTGATGATCGAATATTAAAAAAAAAGTATATAAGTTAGTTCATAGCAATAGGACTTTTTTAAGGTATTAAATATAGTTTACTATCACAAAATGTAACCTAATTATATTATATTTTTGTCATGTGAACATTAATTTGTGATGTACTCATCACTAACTCTGAAAGGTAGCAATCTTACCTTGTAAGTTTAGACTATGGCGCAGCTTATAAGATAAGGCCATAGTGTAGATTGTTTAGGTAAGACTGTTATCGTTCAGGGTAAACTGAGTATACATAACAACAAAAAATAATTTCTAATATAAATATTTATTTTGACTTTAAATTTTTATTGGCGGAGCTTTGTAGTTGTTAAATCTGAAATTTTAATTTTGTATCAAAGTCAAAGCTGACGAATATGTTAAGCGAAGTTGAAGCTTCGCATACCCATTATAGTTTTTATACAGTTTCAATAGATTAATTACATTGGTTATCCAAAAATCCCTATATAGCAAAACAATAAAGTGAATACTGGATTGTCTTGGCTTGGTAAATGAAGATGTGTGTATATGTAAAGACACCCAAATTTCATGAACCATATTTTTACAAACTTTTACTAGCGTATTAAAATAAATGTTTTAAATGTTTACTGTAGTATTATTTAAATGTATTTTACATACATGAATTGACAACTTTGCCTTTTATATGCAAATAGTGGTCAATTAGTTTGATACCATTTTGTAAGTATATGCGCCTCATTAAGTTTGTAATGACAAAGAGAAATTGAATTTTCTATAAGAAGTAGATAACAACATCCAAGAGGTTAACCTCATGATAAAAGGGGGTGTATACCATTACATCGCAAGTCCATTACTTCGCATGACCATTACATCGCGTTTTAGGAACAAATACATTGCAGGTCCATCACATCGCATTTCCCCCACCGCCAATGCTCTACCACTCAGCTATTTTCATCCCATGCCCAGGGTCATTCTTCACTCATATTCTAAGGCAGAGCCTATGATGGACGTGCGGGAATCGTCGGCTACAAGTATCAGATAACGCAGCCATCTTCGACTCGGTAGTTGGCTTATTGCTGCCATTTGTACAATTATTATAATTGTACGAGATTGCACATTAAGAATTAAATATCCAAAGCTATTATTTATGCTTTTACAATTTCCGCACGTCCATCATAGGCTCTGCCTTAAAATATGAGTGAAGAATGACCCTGGGCACGAGACGATTCCTGGATAGCTCAGTGGTTAGAGCACTGGCATACTAAGCCAAAGGTCCCGGGTTCGAGTCCCATGTACAGGTGTAATTTTTCAATTTTCAGAATATGATATCTAGACAGAGTAATCCTCACTAAAAGCATAAATAATAGCTTTGGCTATTTAATTCTTAACTGTATTAGCCTTGTTACATTCAATTATCCCAAAATTATGCAAACCCAGATTTTAAAAGTTAAACTAATCTGAAAATAAAACACGTGCCTCACCATGTTAGAGACTCATTCAACTCGATAGCGCATGCGCAGAACCTCCCAACTTGGCCAACATGTTGGGTTGGTCGTTTATTATCTCCAACAAATGATCCAACACAACTTTTTCTCTGACCGACTCTCCAAACACCAATAAGTTGGGAGTACATTTATATTGTAACACAACTTGTTGGGGTCGTGTTGGCCAACATGTTGTGTTACAATATAAACTAGGCTTTAGAGGGGAAAGTCAGGCACACTATCCTTGTAACTAGCCTTATCTACAAAGTGGGAATTAGAGTTGAGAGTCAGGCACACTATCCTTGCAACAAGTCATCTCTAGTTGTAGTCAGAGTAGGGTTAGCTGTGTGTATAGAGGTGGGGGAAATGCTACGTGATGGACCTGCAATGTATTTGTTACCAAAACGTGATGTAATGGTCTGCGATGTAATGGTGCCCACCAATAAAAGGTATCTGTAAAGCTTGATTCACGTGTTCGCCGAAAATAGAAAGCATAATCTGCCTCCCAGAGGCGGAGCAATTTACACACTTTAAGTTGACCCATGATGCATTGCAACGCTAATGTAAAACAGCTGGCTATCAACATATTTTATTTTCTAGTAGATAGACATATATTTTAGATCATTGTCCCGAAGGATGTTTACAAATTATAATGCTGTGTCATGGCACAATCCAATACATCAATACACACACTTTACATTAATGGGTTATTTCAAATCTCCTCGCAGTGGCCAACGAAGCTGTCTGCTAGCTTCTGGTTGTGGAGCGCATGCGTTGTCAAATGCACATGCGCACTTATTTAATTGGTTCTTTAGTTGGTTATTTTATTGGTTCTGAGATTTGATTAGTTTTCCTGTGCCTAACATCTTGAGCAGAGCGGACAAAGTTGAGAATAGTTGAACTTCAGCAGAACAGCTCGTGCCGACTAAGCAAAAATCCTGTGATTGGCTTAGAGCACGTCACATGACCACGTTTCTGTTCTGCGCTAGTTTTTTCAGCGAACGTGTGAACTCACAGTAATGCTCGGATCGGGGTGGAAAGAAGGAAGTTTGAGAAAAGGTCTGTAATAAACTATAAAAAACTGATGTAGGATGTGGGGAGAGAGTACAGTATGGGATATTAATGTTATCCCTAGTGAGAGCCTGAGCAGTGGGCTGTAATCATAAGCTGTTAGTAACGGACCCATATGGTGTTGAAGTGGTAAGGGTAGAAGATAGGAAAAGGACAAAGATAAAAGGACTGGAAGCTGAAGGATATGGATGTAAAGCACGAGTTTCAGGATAGAATTAAAAATATGTTAGATGGGAATGTAGTAGAGTGGAATAACTTTTAAAACCAGTCTATTCAACATATTTGGAGGCTTATAAAAAACTAAGGATATAACTCACAGACCTCAAACTTTTTCAGGAAGTAAACATATATGAAGCCTGTACCCACACAAAAACTTGGAGGTGAGTCTTTATGTTTTTCAGATAATATTTGGTTCCAAAGTTGGGTTTTTGTATCTTTTTAACTTAAATATTCAATAATTTTTTTGAGCTAGTTCCTTAAATATGAGCTTAAATATGATATGGGCAAAAAATATAGTATGTTTTATGCAGATTATTTTAGTTTTTATCTCATAATGATATCTTTGAAAACAAGCGCGATATTAAAGTCCCCGCAAACCTCTACAAAGTGCGAAATTGGCCAATGTGTCTGAACAAAATGGCCGCTCAATAGAATATAGAACATTAAAAAAATAAAATAATCCCCATTTACAACTCTCCAAATCTCATAAAATCTCACAAAAAATTATAACTAAATAAATTTTATCAGCAACTAACAGTGGGTGATATTAAATGGAATGACCTAAGACGCAGTGTTAAGAATTAATAAGTCAAAGAAAGTCAAGTATATAGAAAAACAGAAACAAAATGAGTGCCTGATAATGAAAGATGTTACAAAAATGGAGGAAGTAGAGCAAGAATACAGGGATAGAAAACTGGAAGTTAAAAGAGTTGTACAGAAAGAAAAGGACAGATGCTAGAAGGAGTTTAGAGAGAAATTAGATTAAGACAGTAAAGGGAATATTAAAATGCTGTTTGGAATGGTAAGGAGTAAAATATCTGACAAGGAAGCTAATAGATCATTACAAAAGGAAGATGGCAAAGTAGTTAGCAATGTAATGTGCTAATTACCCATTAGCACGTAAACTCAAAATACCCTATTTATAAGATTATCACTATAAATCCAAGAACTAAAAAATTCAAATAATATGTGGCATATATAAATTCACGGTGAAATCATGTTGCTGGAAAAGGCCAAGCTCAAGGAAACCTGCCCCAGTGGACAGTTACATTCCTGGAGGAAGTTCTCTACACACAGACACCTTGCTCGCTTGCAAGACTCAACTGTTTTGACTGTTCGGCTATCTGGAAGGCCACCCCCCCTCCCCCACCTGTTTGTTTCCCTTTCCTAACACGGCAGTGCATCTTGTATAAAACCACCCCCCCGCCCCCCCTCTTCATATTTTCTTGTAGACGTACAAGCGGTAGTCATGATGTTTGATGCGTCGGTCTCACCTCCTCTCTGCAGATAATGTCATATCTGAGACTATTTAATTTGATATCAAGTATTTTTGATAGGGTCTTCATAGACTGTTTCACTATGTCCATATGACATAGCCTTTAATATTAGGGTTCTAAACTGTTTTGCTATGTTCATTTGACATAGTCTTAAATATTTGGGCAATTACCCAACACCCTATACTGTGTGGCCATGTTCCAGATAGTCCTACCTTTTAGATCGGGAAAAAGAGGAGATCAGGTAATCTATAGATCTGTTCCATGACCTTGTTGGGTCTTTGAGTGATACCAGTTTCTAATCCATCTATTGTTGTACTTTTGTACGGTGCTGGTATCGTGGTATGCTACTAGTCCAGAGTAGTGGCCCGCGTGGTATTGTTTATTTTGTCCAACTCCCTTCAGGTGTCACTTGAATTAGTTAATATTTAACTGTTTGCAATTATTGTCTGTCTCCAAACTTATGTTGAAATTTAAATATACTATTGAATGACCTGACAGTACTAATGAGGAATAGACAGGCCATAGTATCTTTACAGTATAGATTCCTGGTAGCTTGCCATTAACTATTTGTAGACTTATAGTTCCTGTTCTAGGAACTTAACCAATGTATCTCGTAACTCAATATGGAGTTAACTCAAGCTAGCTAGGCTGTTTAACCACCAACATTGTAACTCTTTAAACTAGATTTAGGTATTTTTTAACTATTGTTCTTTTCTATGCTTATTAGGTTAAAGTCTAGTAGCCGTAAGGCTAGAGTAATGTTATGTATTGTCCTTTAACCTCAAAATCTATAGTTCCATCCAATTTAAATCACTGTTGTGTTTAGGCAGACACACCTTTGTTTTAGAAAGTGTTTTTGTTTTTCTTTAACGAGTTACACCCTTTTTTAATTAAGACACAACCATACTTGTCGTGGTTGCAGGTCAAACCAAGGTGCTTCACATCTAACGCTCCCGATTGGGACAGTAATGTCTAAAGTAGCTGATTTGATTCCCATCAATAAACAATGGAATGTTTTATATATGATCTCATCAAACCATTTGTATTACTTTCGTCTTTTTCCAATTTAAATAACCTGATTTGTTAAACTTGTATATCTCTCTTATGTTTCATGAAACTCATCCTTCGTTGTATATCTTTGTTACTGTATTCGTCACTTCTTCTACCTGAGAGGAGAAGCGGCAATACGGCAATATGAAGGAGATTAGGAACAAGATGGAAATCTATTTCGATCAACTGCTAAATGGTGGTGAAGTAAGTGGAGAGGAGGAAGAGAACCATGAACCAATCAAAAAAGAGACACCGATTACACAGGCAGAGGTGGAAAGAGCTTTGTTGGGGATGAAGTGTGGTAAGTCAGCTGGGGTGGATGAACTAACAGCAGATATGGTAAGAGCAGCTGGAATACCCGGGAGACAATGGTTGTACTGGGCACTAACAATAATTTGGCAAAACAATCGGGTGCTAGATGACTCAAATAAGGGGATAGGGGGTTCAACAAGGAAGTGCTCTTTTGCCACTGCTGTTTGTAAGTGTCATGGATGCTGTGCAAAAAGACATGAAAAGAGAGAAGAATGAAGACCTAAATGGCCTGGTGTTCACGCATGATGTGGCGATTTGGGGAGAAACTAAGGGAGAAGCACAGAAACGACTGGATAAGTGGGTCTCCAAGTTCAAAAAGTATAAGATGAATGTGAGTAAAACAAAGACAGTTGCCTTGAAAATCAGTAAAGTAAACTTCAAATACTGCGTATGTCTGGAAGGATAACCACTAGAAGGTATACACGAGTTAAAATACCTGGGGAGTGTAGTCTCTTGTAAGCAGGAAGTTCTCAACAGAGTGACCAAGAGGTCAATATTCTTTAATTTGAAATGAGAGCTAATGTGGGACAAGAAGGTTCCAAGGAGAGCCAAGCCATACCTTGTCCCCATTCTTACATACAATTTAGTGACTTGCAAAGTAAATAAGAAAGAGCCGAGTCAACTGCAAGCATGATAAATGACATGGAGAGATAGCGTAAGGAATGAGGACGTGAGAGAGGAGTTAAGGGTGAAGGAATCAATGGAGGAAAGGTTAAGCTCATTAAGACTCAGATGGTTCGGTGATGTGAAAAGAAGGGAAATCACAAGAACAAGTATACATGGAAAGAGAGGCAAGAAGCAGGAGACCAATTGGACGACCCAAAATGAGGTGGGTGGACCAGATAAATGAAGATGTAGAGAAGAAAGAAGAGAGATGGAGAAGAGTGATCATATTTCTCAAATCCAAATCTACATTTTATTTTCGAATCTCGAATCCGAATCCTAGCAAATTGTAAGAAATTTTAATGATTTACCAATAGACCTACATTACACAATAAAGGCCTAAACTGTAATTTTTTTTTAATAATAATTTTATTCATGACAAAATAAAGATTAAGGATTAAGTTGTGCTTTTTAAGTAGGCCTAACTAAGTATTTTTTGAATTCAAAATATTATGCTTTGTTTATGAGGTGAAAGATTCGACCATCGAATCCATTAAAACACCAAATCCTCGAATCACGAATACATGTCAGGATTCGGTGGATTCGAAGATTCAAGTGGCCCATCTTTACTTCTCTCCTTTTCTTCCAAGTAGGCCGCCACACACCAGTCAGTAATTTTTATATACTAAATATTAAAAGATAATTTAATTCAGTAATTAAATATAAAATAAATACAACATTAATCCAACACCTTAGCTCAGTCGGTAGCATGTATACTAAGCTAAGGGTCCTGGGAATGATTCCTATCATGGTCAAAAAATTTATCATTGGTGATATGTGGGTTTACCCTCTCACAGTGATGAATTAACGGCCGAGGACTGGATGTTGTGCCTGTCCCAGATTATGTGGCTTGAATAAAAAACTGACCCAGGCCACTGATGGAAACGGTAATGGATGTAAATAAAAAAATAAATAAATACAACATTCTATCCATCTATTAAAAGTAAAAACCTAATTTTGAACAGGCAACTGCAGAATTCAAGCCTAAACTTTTTTTTTTGTGAATCAAGAAAGAAGCAACAACATCATTAAAGTAACCATGCTCCATCTAACTCTAGCCATGCTGTCTTTGTCCAGTCCATGTTTTACTCTCTTCTGCTGAAGAAAGGGACTGATGTAACCCAAAAATGTTGTGTTTTAATTGTAAGCTTTGAGGCCAAAAGTTTTCTGGTGTGTAGGCCTTACCCTCTTATCCTACTTCCTTTGTTTATTTAATACAGCCTTTTGGGGCCACTTTTCCTTTGTTTTTTAATGTCTAGTTACTTTTTATATTTTATACTATTACATTGTATTTATATTTCCTCTGAAGTTTATAATTTTTCCCAAAATTCAAATTCAAATTCGATATTCAGGATTTGAAAGTTAAATGAAGATTCGGATTCATAAAATAATAGATTCAACCCAACTCTATTTGCTAGTAATAAATAATTTTAATATTTGGTTTTGTTAAACATGGCCAAAGTACAAGAAATAGGAATGGTTTTGAAATCACTCTTAGCAAATATGACAACAAAAAGATTATATTTAAATGTTGAAAGTGGAAAAGTTGTACCTTGTGAGATCCGAGTAAATGTTGCATTTCCTGAATATGATCTATGTTTAGATGTTCATCCATTTCCCATGATGAGTATTCTAAGGCTGGCAACAGTTTACGAAGTATTGCAATGCAATATCGATTCCAAACAGTTCTGAAAGTTAAAAAAAAAAACTATGATGCAAAAAATCCTTAATAAGTGTAAAATACAAGTTAAGCCAAAAAATGCGGCTCTGATTTTTAAATATCTATTGAAACTTTAAATATAATAGTATCTTTATAAACATGAGACAATTATGTAGCAACTCCACATAGCTCCCTTCAAAAATAAGAGTTTGTACTATAAAATCTGTGGAGTAACTGTATCCCTATAATAGGAAATTTTAATTTTGGAAAACCATGAGGGGCTACCAAGTGCAAATCAATCAAATTTACTAGCCCTGAAAATAATTACTTTATTCCAACTAATATAAATTATGTTTTTATTCAGTTCAAGACATTATAACAAAGCAATGAATAATTTAACTAATTTTAATATAAGCTCAGTCAGTCTGGTGGAGATATGGCATGGAGATCAACATCGAGAAGTCAAAAGTGATGGTGATTTCAAAAATTGAAGAGCCATTGAAAATCAAAATTAGAAACCAGGAGTTGGAAAACATAGAGCAGTTCAAGTACCTGAGAGGTCTGCTGAAAAAGGATGCCTACAGCACCGTATAAATTAGATCAAGGATCACCATGGTTAAGGAAGCTTCCAACAAGAAGAGGTTATTGCTGACCAGCAAGTTGAGTTGGGAATTGAGGAAGATAAACTGATAAAATGCTACATTTAGAGCAGAAACTTGAACTCTTAGGAAGATGGAAAATAAATACTTGGAGAACTTTGAAATGTGGTGTTGGAGAAGACTTGATAAGATTGGGTGGACAGACATGGTGAGAAATGAAGTCCTAAGAAGAATAAGTGAGAAGGGAGCCATTTTGAATGTTATTCTCCTGTAAAAAGCAAACTATATCGGACACATCCTTAGGAGGGACTTTTATGCACAGCATCATAGAAGGAAAAGTCGAAGGAAAGAGGAGCTTAAGAAGAAGGAGGATTCAAATATTGAATAACTTAAAGGAAAGAAGACGTTTCTGGGAGCTGAAGGAGGAGGCTGAGGACCGGCGCATTGGCGGTCTAAGTTCACTGACAAAAGGAATGGACCTGTCATAAGACAAAATATCAAATAAAAATAAAATACAACAAACTTTGTTTTTACCCTAATCCTTTAATTAAGGGTAGTTTACTGATGGGTAGTATTAAAGCTCTAAAACAAATTTCACTTGAAAAGTTGAAAAAATTATTTTTAAAGGATTTGAATCTCAAATCTGAAATTCCCTCGAATTCTCGAATATCCTTAAGGATTCGAAAGATTTGAGGGCCCATCCCTACTTTCCACTGATTAACTGGAATTGAAAATCTGCCAATAAGCTCAACCGGTGAGGTTTTAGCCTTTTTATGCTTTAGCCTTTTTCTGCTTTAGTAGCAACTAGTAATGGATGGATATGGATGTGTGTGTGTGTATATATATATATATATAAAATAAATGTATGATGCCGCCAACTATGGGAACACGTTGTGAACATGTTCAAGTTTAGATACTATGGCCACAGCTGACAGAACAACGAACACGTTCTTTGGAAATGTTTACGATCAAGTTCTGTTCGATGTTCTGTTCTATTCTATACCCAGCTTAAGATGTGAGCAAGTAAGCAAGAAACAGCCTTCTTATGGTGGAATATTTCCAGAATGTGGTCATGGTCACTTGAAAATACCACAATGGACTTATAACTATATTATTTTATCACCGCATCTTACTACCTGTTCAGGTTATTTGCATATATGATAATTGCTCTACTGGGGTAGGGATGAGGAAGAAAGAATTTTAGAGGTAGTCTACCCGCATTTGCATGGAAGGAGAGTGGGAAACCATTTAGGGAAAACCACCCTAAGGAGACCTGACCTGGGATTCAAACTCAATCTCTACATCACCAGCAGGCCAGGCTATATATATTGTGTAACTTAAAAACAATACATATATTGTCTGATATCAATGTTTGTGGAAAACGTGACAAATTCTGAAAGATGTCACCAACTCTCTTGTATATTACCTGCTCGCTTTCCTCCACTTCATCAAACTGTCTCTTAGATGTTTCTCCAAATTGTCTTGTAGTATTTGGCAGGAAGAACTAGATGTGTGCGTGTATTCAAGAACTGCAGGCTGGATACTGCCTGTTGGGGCCCCAACATTACGGCCAAACACCGGCAACCAGTCTGAGCGGCGAACAACATCAAACCTTGTGTGGCGTGCCTCTTCTTCCGACTGCACATTGGCCCAGATCTAGACAAACATTTTAATAGGAATTTCTTTTGTAGAAATCAGTTAGGTGAGCTGACTTTTATTTATTAGTAAAATACCTACAGAAAAAACAATAATTAAAATGTTCACATATGCTGGAACATTGAACATTGAACATTAAAAACAATGCATTTTCTGCTTCTGTATTTTAGGATTTTAAAGATAGTTCCAATGGAATAAACTATGGTTATGCAACGCTATGAAACCTCAACTTAGCTTTGTAAGAAATCTCAGCTTTGGCGATTAAAAGCTTCACCAATAAAAATATTAACAACTGAAACTGAATTACATGTTTTGAAAATAGCTTGATTTATCATATTATTAGAATGAAATATTATAAACAAATGTGCAATAAAAAAATTATAAATGATTTTATTTATACACTTATATATATAACACAGTATAATATTTTTCTTAAAGAATAAAACAACTAACAAAAAATTTTACAATTTCAATTTGGCTTTGAGAATATTTAATATATTAAATTTAAGTTCACTTCGAATTGAAAAAGTGGACTTTGAACACCCCTAGAATAAACATTACAAATTTAAAATTCCCATAAGGTAAAAGTGTTTTTAAAAATCCAATACTGTAGGGGTGTGCGAATAGGATTATTTATCGAATCGAATAGCAAAATTTTGAACGCATTCCGAATATTACAAATCGAATAGTAGATTTTTCTCAATTTTTGATAAAAATTAATGTAATTAGTAAATTCCTATTGAAAATGTGGTTTTATATTCAAGTATTAATATAATATACATAATAAAACTTCAATTGTTTCTACTATTTCAAAGTGTAGTTCTCATTTTCTAATTTGTAGGGCCTACTTTTGTTTGTGTGATGATTAGTACTCAACCCACAGTTTGTTTGGATCCTAAACAATTCCACTGTCAGTTGAAAGCCTAGGCAGCACTGAAGAGGCTTATTAGTGAAATTAAGAGCGTAGTAATTTCCTGTTGCTTTCCTCACTTTCCTTACACACTAGCCCACCAACTGACCCTACAAGTGACACATTCACTTCATTCATCACAGGAACTGAATGTTATTACTAGTCTCGCTCATTCATACCTTTGCCACTTTCATATTATACAACAATAAATATACTAAAATATCACAATGAATTATAAAATTAGTTCTTGGCTCCATTTAAATGTTATCTAGGCTTGACACCCCTTGAATGTTATCTAGATTTGAAACCCCTGAGATGTTCTCTAGACTTGACACCCCTCGTAATCTATATTCTGTCTGTGTTGTCTCCCTGTCCAACAACAGACTGCACTCAAATGGTTGACCTTGCAATGCTGCCCTTCCCCCTTTATTTTCACCTGCTGTCAAATATGGTAGAGTATCTATCTATCTCTATCCTTCTCTAAATGTTTCATTGCAAGCACTTCCACTTGTAGAACCAGTCACGTGGCTCCCAACTGTTCTCTCCACCAACCCTTAGGCAGGCCACACCCAACCTCTTGCTTTATGCTATCAACGGTATTCCCCTCCTCTTGCTTTATGCTATCAACGGTATTCCCCTCCTCTTGCTTTATGCTAACAACTGTATTCCCCTCCCCTTGTATTGAACAAAGGACAAGAGAGCTGCTGCTGCCATAAACTTGGGGTCTGGACAGGACTTCTAAGAGATTTATGGCACTACTATCCATCTTGTGAATCAAAGTTCGAACCTAATATTCAGCCATTAATTATTCAAAATTATGAATATTTGCACAACCCTATAATATTGTATATTATTAACGGGTGTGTGCGCCTCTTAATTTAACATGAGCAGGCGTGTGGCGCATTTAGTGCACCATTAGTTTTTGGTTGGAAAATTTTTTTTCTTAGGCTTTTTTTTTTACAATAATTAAAGATTTTTAAAAAAGTCACCAATATTATTATTAATTTAAGTTATAATTTTCATTTTTAAGCTAAAAATTAAATGTTTTTTATTCAAAATATCAAGAAAGTTTCTTTATTGAGAACACACATGAATGGAAAAACCTTTGAGTAAACAATTTATGAAAATAATTATTTTTAGACTGAGTTGTTTTCTTCACCAAACTTTGCAGAGGTAGGTTATTTTTTAATGTTTCTTACACACAAACTTATTGCACCAGTCACAAAAAAAAAATGGTGGTGGTGTTGATGTTCTTACTTCTTCCACGCTTTTTGTGTGCCGGATCTACATCCTGTGGTTGGTACGTTCTTAGAAAGAGCTTTATACCCACTAGAAGAATGGTCAAATATGCTCATTCATTAGATGGAGAGCTGGATTTTTGAGGAAAACTCTCCTGTCTTTAGGATTATCTTCATTGAACTGAAACACTATCTGTGTGTTTATACCAGTTACATTCATCAGTGCAAAATGAATCAGCAAGGGCCATCTTTTTGTAATCCTAGATACTGTGTAAGAATAACATATCTGATTTGCATCCAGTCCTCCTTTGGTTGCATTATTGTCGAAAAAAGTGTCTGGCTTCTTTGATGTTTTGTCTACTGAGTCAGTTTCATGCATTTATGACAGTAATATTACAGCTTTACTCTTCTTTGGCACACGAGAAACTAGAGTAACATCTTTTTGAAAGCCGAAAATCGATGAATCAACCTCTTTGTTTTTATGGGAGAGAAAATCATTATGCAATTTCTTCTGGTTTTTTTTGTAGTGTTTTTATCGAGTAACTCTCTAGCCAAAGGGACATTTGTATACCAATTGTAGACAGTATGTTTGGAAATGAAAAGGGTCCATCTGGCTAATTTCCGCAATATACTTCTAGTTTGCTGGTATAAAATGTTTTAGCGTCACAGAGAGCAAAAATGTTCACTCCGTATTATGCAGGTTTGTTTGGGATGTCCTGTATGAATCCACATCGGCACCTAAATGTTTCCAATGTTTCGTCCACAGTAATAAACTCATTCTAACTTGTTTTACACCTGTCACCTCTTGTCTAATTGTCATCAAACCTGGTGCATCTAAAAAGGAAGAGACATCTCTTTGCACCTTTGTTACCTTTTAAAACTAGTTCCCACAGAGTGTATTATCATCATCTTTTTTTAGCATCACAGCTTACTACTGGTTAGGGTTTAGGAAGGCTTAATTGAGAGGAAATGCACTTGCATTAGTGTGGAGAAAGAATGGGAAACCATTTAGGAAAAAACCACCATCAGTGCAGCCGACTGGGATCAAACTTCAATCTCTCTGTCTTCGGCAGTCTAGTCTAACATGAAAGTAGCATGTTAGACCACAAAGCCATCGAAGCGGGTATCATCATCATTATTCATACACACAACACGAGTAATGTAAATTATGTTCTCTTCTTGTCCCTGTGATCAACTCTATTAGCCTTACTTAAAGATCTTGTAGAAGAGATCAAACCAATGACCTTACCAATATAAATAAAGAGAAAACTCTCACCTAGTTACTTGTAAGCTGAAGCTAATTTATAAGATGTATATTTAAATAGAGATGGAACACTCGAATCCTGACAAGTATACTAGATTCGAGGATTCAGTATTTTACTGGATTCAATGGACGAATCTTTCACCTCATAAACAAAGCATAATATTATGAATTCAAAAATTACTTAGTTAGACCACTTGAAATGCACAACTTAATCCGTAGTTATTATTTTGTTGGACAAAAGAGACAAGCATGAATAAAATCATTATTTAAAAAAAATTTGTTAGGTGTAGAAAATATAGCGTGCCTAATAGGCACCTCTTTGGGAAACTTGGACTTGACTGCTACAGCACATGCTCACTTCTAAATCATCCACCTCATGAACAATCTTTTAAGTATTTTAATCCACACATTAAAACTCTTCAAAAACCGAACATCAAAACTGGAATTACAAATAAACTTGAAATAAATCAAACAAATTATGGCTTTTTTAACAGAAATAGGAACACATTACACACGATACAAAGTCAGCGGCCATGATGTATACATTTACTTGCCAGAGTGATGATTAAATAAACATGACCGTTAATTCTTACTACCCAACTGATTTCAATTACATACAACTATGCAACGAAACCCAATTTATTTCATACAATCCTTAAGTTATATATTTTGTTGGGTTTCATGAAAAGTTATGTTGTCAACAGTTAGACACCGATAAAACTGTTTATTTATGCCTACCGGCCTACGTATTGTATATTGATTGATTGTTTGTTTAAAATTGATTCAGTTAATATGATCACTTAGTAAGCACTATCAAGTTTTAAGAATCAACTAACGACTTGCTAATTCATAATTTGTTTTTAAATTGATTTTAACTAAGAGTTTATCATTTTATTAAAATATATTATTGAAGTTATTGTAAAAATATTCAAACGTAGTCTAGTTTATTTAATTTAGCTGGATATGAGCCAGTATTTTGCGAGGGGTGGTTGGGGTTGAATAAAATTGAAACCATGATTGAAATAAATCTTAATTTATAGTTTAGGCCTATATTGTATAATGTTGGTATATTTGTAAATCATTAAAATTTCTAAAAATTTGCTAGTATTCAGATTCAATTTTCAAGATTTGAAAATAAAACGTAGATTCGGTTTCAAGAAATAGTGGATTCGACCCATCTCTAATTTAAAATAATAATTATGATTTTTATTTACAAGCTTAAATCAAAATATTACATCTAGTTTGTAAAATGAGATAAAATGTACAACACACATTATCCAACTATAGATTATTGATAATAACTATTAGTTAATATCTGCTTACGTTTTCATCATTCATGAGGCAGTAGACTTTTTGTAGAGGACAAAAGTTGTC
Organism: Timema genevievae; assembly: GCA_902155825.1. NCBI lineage: Eukaryota > Metazoa > Arthropoda > Insecta > Phasmatodea > Timematidae > Timema > Timema genevievae. Next base: position 75,078 of record CABFWO010003503.1, read on the forward strand.
TCGCACATCAAAGTTGTGGCCAGTAGCAGGATCCCACAAGTGGTAAGTGACCAAGCGTTGACTATTCTCGTGCCTTGTCAACACATATGCGGAGGGTCCATAAGGAACACCATGTCCTAACATGACCCAAGCTTTCTCGCCAAGGTGGATTAGATAGCAATATAGGAGCACAGCAAGGTCTTCAGAATCCCCAGACAGAAGTCGTAGAACTTGCTAAGAGAAAAATAGTTCTTTGGTAAGACAAATGTGGCAACAAACAAACAAACAAACAACCACTTCACCCTGAAAGCCCCCTGTCAGTAGTTAAGTATAGACACCAGGACAATCGTGGCATACTTTTTTAATTTCCACTAATCTGAAATATTTATTCAAAGGGTATTAATTTACTTTTACATATTAAAAATTTCAAGCATGTTTAGCAGTAAAAAAAAAATTGATCTAGATATTAGGCCTGTGCGGGATCCTGAACTTCAGGAAATATGATGTTCCTGAAACTCAGGTGTAAAAAATTGTTTCTTGGGATTTTTTGAGGAAAATTAATATAAAAAAAGGTTAAAACATCTGTCAATGTGACATTTGTATTTTAATGCTAATTAGCAATACTATTAATTTATTAAAGTTAAATTAACGTTATCTTCTCGACCTCGAGGACGGGGAGATCGAGGTTCGAATCTCGGTCGGGTGAACTGGGGGTGGTTTTTCCTAAATGGTTTTCCACTCTCCCTCCACGCAAATGCGGGTTCACTTCCTCTAAATTCAACCCTCCCAATTCCTAATCCATTAGCGTAATTAGTACTTAAGCGTATAACCCGAACGGGTAGTAAGACGCGGTGCTAAAAAAAAAAAGTTATCTTCCTTAAGTAAACAGAAACCCTAAATTTCAGCCGATTTTATTATGGCTATGTACCTAGTCAACACAACTGAGCACAATAAAATAACAACCACACTAGGATTCTGAAGAGATTCAAGGGGAAAAACATGTGTTTGGAAAAACATGACGATAAAAGTAGTTTTTTTAAACATCAAAATATGGATGAAATACACTTATTTTGCATTAAGAGATATCTATTATGATAAATGTTATTATTTGGATGGGTATCCATTTGCTTTTATATCTTAGATAATAATAGTTGGGTTAACTAATAATTTTTAGGTCCAAGAGCACTTTGTGTGAAATGTTTAGTAACTAAAACATAAACTTAACCAGGCATACTGGCTCAGTTGAGAAATGTTTTTGGTATTCTTATCGACAAGACTGAAGCTCACTTTTATTTATTCAGATTATCTTGAATATTTTGATGTTTTACTGAGTAAGTTGTTATTAAAATTCAAGCCATGAATTTTTTTATCTAAGAACTTTTTTGTCAATCTTAAAATCTATTTTTAGAATTTATTTATCTTTAGCCCATACTTAAGATGCTTGATTACACAATAATAATAGTTGCATTAGGCCCATGTTTTTACTTTACCTTACATAAAATCTTTACTCAACACGTGTTAAAACAAAATATTATTTAGTTTTTTATTTGGATAACTTACAAATTAAATTAATGTAAAAATGTTTTGTAAATTTTTTTCCTTTAGAAATGTCTACAAGATTAAAGAGTTTAAATGTATTGTTCAGATCTCTAAATTTCAACCTAATCAGAGTTTTTGTCTTTTTCCCCAACACTAATTGCGATCAAATTGCCCTTGGCTTCTGATTTTAACATCAGTTTATTTTTATTTCCTTATTGGAATGAATGGGAAGGCCAAGTTTAGACTAAAATTATAAATCTGAAAAATAAAAATAAGCATAAAGTGGAAAATTATTTTAAAATCTTTTCCGTTTCCTGTCTCATTCTCACAGGATATTAATATTTCCCAAAGTCAAAATGTCATTCCTGCAGGGACCTACTATCTCTATTAGTAATAGCTTACTAATTACAGTGTCATTATTTGAAGTGAAATGAACTGTTCTAAAAATAGCTGTAGTGGCTCAACTATTACAAATAAATATACAAAGGAAAAATGTTCTTAAAAAACATAAAAACCCACAAATATACAAAATTATTACTAAAATCAATATTTAATGTAAATAGGTATAGTAAGAGTTGTGTATCATTTATGACCAGAACCCAGATTTTTATGTAGTATTAACCACCAAATAATATATAAAAATTTAGCAAAAATCTTAAATCAGTTAAAATTTGTAGTAGATTATTTAATAATGTGAAACTATGTAAACTTAGAAAAACAATTTTTCCCCACATTATTAATACATACATTATGTATTATTACTAGCTGTTCATGTTATATGCATATATGATCATTATTCTAATGGGGTTGGGATGAGGAAAGAATCATTTAGAGGAAATCTACTTAAATTTGCAAGGAAGGAGAGTGGGAAACCATTTAGTAAAATAAATCTCAGTAGACCTGACCGGTATTTAAACCCTGACCTCCCTGTTATCAGCAGGCCAGTCCAGCATGAGAGTGATGCCTTGGCTTAGAGCATTCGGCCAATGAAACGAGTCATGAATCAAAATTTAATGTTATGACCTTGTTTGGATTCAAGTTGACTTATTGAATAAAACTGAGTTAGACTTAAAAGATTTTTAATAAACAGCTAACTGAAAAGCGTGTTACACACAATGGCCAAAGGCGCAAAATAAAATGAGCCAAAGCTGTGCACAGGCACTGTACAATAAGGTCAGAGCAATAATAGAATACACAAGAGGCACACAAATTATTCTCAACACTCCCACTAATTCAATGCCTATTTTAACACAAGATATTTGTTATTTTAGGAGCTAAATAATCACTATTCACTTAAGAGTGTCCCACACTAAGCAAAGAACGAATATTTTGAAAAACAGATTTAGATAGTGCTTTTGTAAAAAATATCGGCTAATTGTTCCTAAGTCGGAACATCAATTACATTGTCACCGGCTTTAGTGGCCGGATGGTCTAAGGTGTCACCCTCATGTTAGACTTACCTGTTGATTACAGGGAGAGCAGGGTTTAAATGCTAGTCGGATCAAATGAGGGTGGTTTTTCCTAAATTGTTTCTCACTCTCCTTACAAGCAAATGCCGGTAGATTACCTCTAAAATGCTTCCTTCCTCATTCTTACTCCATTAGAATAATTATCATATATGTCTATAGCCTGAACAAATAGAAAAACGCGGGAATAAAAAAAATACATTTTCTTCAGATTCTTCTCTTACAAAGTGATAGGAAAGATCAATATATTTTGTACATTTGCTAAACACAGGATTTTGAATCAACTTTACCGCACTTAGACTATCCACTTACAAAGTAGTAGCAATATATTGTTTTTCATCAATCTATGACAATAATTATTATCTTAACCATACTGCTGCTTGTGTTGCACATGATACACGCACATATTCTGCCTTAGTTGTAGAGAGGGAGACAGATACATCTTTGGCATTGACACGTCCCGTTAACTAGGTTTTTAAATAGAGAAAGTGTCGGGTTTTTTAAATTAGGTTCATCATTAAGAAAAAAATGTGTTATTTAGTTTTTATCTCAGTATTAATCTTTGACATTATAAACCACTAAACAATGAAATTAAATTATAAATGGTACCTATACATTGCAACTATCACTATTTTAGTAATTAAATTTAAAATGCATAAGAATTATATCATCAGTGTTTTGAACAAACTATTAGACAAAGCAGTAGTGCCAACCAAAATGTTAAAAAAGAAATTTTAGTGTTTTATAAACTCTATTTTTATTTAAATATATAGGGGTGTGCGTAGGCCACTTTTAAATGCGAAGTTCAGTTGAAGCGAATCTTAAAACTTGCGAAGAAAAGTCGACGTCGAAGCTACCTGGGATTTGTTGTTGTCACTTAACACTAATTTTAATTTTTAAATTAATTATTTTTCAAGATCTTGTGAGTAACAAAGGCCAGGAAAATTTCCTCATCTGTTACTTAAGGACTATATTAATAATTAATGCACACAGGCTTACTGATAAGCTTAGTAACTTATCAATTAAATTTTAATTTGCACTTACATCATGGAGTTTATAATATTATTTTGCAAACTTTACACACGCATGTTTTTTATCTGCATTTCTCTGATAATAATTATAAATTAAAATCTGTTCTCGTTTCCTACTTTCTGTACCAGCCATTTTGAATAATAAAGAAAATGCGAAGAAGCTATGAAAACCTTCTGTGAGAAAATGCATTTGTAAATTTGTCACAGATAATTCCAAAGAAATAGAATATTAAGGACCAAACATTAGACACAAGCTACAATGATAGCACAACTAAAGTGCTTTCTCTGCTTCATATCAGTGAGCATGGTGTTATTTCTTTATAGGTATTTTTATTTTTTACAAAATTATGTTGGCCATACTGGATATAATATATTAACATTTATCAGGGTGTCTACTCAGTTAGAGGAACAAAAATTCGTAACTTTTTGGTGACCTTTTGTGACCACCAAATTCCTTCAGGGGCGTATAGCCCAAACGGGCAGTAAGACGCGGTGCAAAAAAAAAAAAATTCCTTCGGTAAACAGTCGAACATAATATTGTACATCGAGCCTAGATATTGTAATAACAAACACAAGTAATAACTATTACTATAACCATACCAACAAGAAAACTTACTTGTAATTAATGATGTTTGAAGCTCACAGAAGCTGAAGTCTCTCAACAAACATAAAAATCTAATATTGTTCAAATTTGTCACCTAATATTTAGTTTATACAGAAAATCACAACATACAGGATTTACATCTGCCTCAGTCGTTTCTTCTCCAAGTCGATTTCAATTTGAAGTGCTGAAGCCTCTTCTTCAGTCTGTTGGAGAAGTTTTCTTTTCTTTGCCTCGAGTTTATTTACAGTTTCCAATGTTGTTTTTGATCTGTTAGCTTCTTCACTTTCTTTCTTCTTCATTTCTTCAATTGCTTCCCTCCTTTTGGAACATGCTCGCCTAGCTGCATGCAGCATCCCACTAGTAAATTCCAGATTCTTTATGCCACCTACCGACTGAACCACTGAATATATGCTGTGTTAGGAGATTAGAGAACGCTCTTTCATATTTTCAACCAAACACTCCTTGTTTACTGAAAAACCTCGTTCAACACCACTGTTTCCATGGAACATTGTAAATATCATCGTGCAAATTTACAGTAATGCCTTGCAAGATTTTGCATTAATGAAGATATTGAAGAGAAAAGAATCTAGTCTAGTTTCATTGAAATCAAATGTCTTCAGCTCTTCTTGAACAGAAGACTGCTCACAGATTTCAAGGTAGTTTTTCCTTATATGTTCAGCTTCAATGTAAGCAATGTGGTTGTTTGAAATGAGTTGTTCGAGTGCTATGTTAACACGATGTACTCTTTGAGTGCCACTAGTCATTACTGCTGGTGAAAGGCATGAAGCACCTTTCACCATTCACTTTCGTAATGGAGACCTAGGCCCAGTCAGTTTTTGAAACATTTCCACTAAGAAGTGTCTGCAATCTTTTCTAAAGAGTTGTACATCAAGTTCTTTCACATTTTTACAAAATTGCTTCGCACCAAAGCCTATGTTTACATCCGAAAAGCTCAATAGATTTTCATTTTTTACATCAATTGCCAAGAGCTGTCCCGAGTTTTTCACATTGCCATCGAATAATGTTCGGCATGTACAAAGGGTAACATTGGATTGTCATTTTGAAATATTCTAAGATATGGTTCCACTTCTCCTGCTACTGACTGCAAGAAAAAGAGTTTTGCTTCAAGAAGGTTATCTTTTAGGAAGTCTCATACAACACCGAAATTCTTTGTTTCAGGTGGTTTGGAACACACAAAAGCCACATATTTCTTTAAATGCGGAATCATTTTCAAGGCTCTTTCAATTACTTTTGAGTTTTCCACCCATCTGATGGAACACATTTTAAGTGGAAAGAGGTCTGATCCACTTGAGAGGATGTAATCAGATCTTCGAGATGGAAAAATCTTTAAAGAGATAATACAACGAACGCAGAAAATTGTGAACTTGCCATTCACATTTATTATGAGCTATCTTATAAGCCCCATGAACTATATGAAGAGAGCATGTGCCAACATCAATAGGTTTCTTGTCTTCAAGGTCATCTAAATTTTTTCCCATCATTTGATTGAAGTCCTTAAGGAATTTTAAATTTACATTAGGTCCATCAACAGCAATTTGTAGAACATTCTTTAAAGGCAGTCCTAATTCAGACATACCTGACGTAGAGGCATCAAGGAGGTCAGTTGCAGTAGAATGCCCTAAAAACACAGAGTTCAAGTATTGGGTCGAAACAACATTTAAACTTGAGTTCCAATAACGGACAATGATGTCCATTTGTCCTTTTTGGGCAATTCTATTGAGACTTTCATCAAGTGAAACTGCAAAAATAGCCAAGTTTGTTTTTTTGCATTTTGAACTTCTGTGCTATTACACTGTCAGGAAACATGATTGAGTAAAGATCACTTGAAATACATGAACCTCTGTCAGAAGTATGAGTCATAACCTTATTCATGGACTACAGAATTTCTGCCTTCAAGGTATCATCATTTACACAAAATTTACTTAAAGGTCCTCAAAAGATGAGGAAGATGAAACAACTAATGTAGACGAAGATGCAACCAAATATACATCATTTTTAGAAGTAGGCTTACTTGTGAAAGGTAATAATTCTTTTGCCGGTTCTGGCTGTTTACATCCAACTTTCTCAGCAGATATAAAGCTGAGCGTATTTTGCTTTCCTTGGAGTATGGCAGAGGTTAGTTCCAAATGCTTCTTAACTTTTCCATGAATTTTCACTCCATTCAACCCACTGTGGCTTATATCAAATTTTGATTTACAAAATGTACAATAAGCCTTACACTGGTCATCTTCAACAGGGCGCAACCACTTTGAGTATTTATTTTCTTCAACAGTCAGCCAAAACTCTTTGAACAAACATTTACCAGGTATCTTTTAACAGATTAGCATAAACTTAACACATAAAATCTTTGAATGCCCCCAAAAAAATTATGTATTTTTTTCGCAAAACACGATTAAAAATAATTAAGGCCTAATATTTTATGTGCCCATAAGTCAACGAAAATCATTTTAAAAATCGGTAGATTTCAACTGTTTTGAATGAATGGTCTTTAAAATTAACTGAATCACGTCAAGGATCAAATATTAACAATAATAGTATTATTTTATATTTTATAAAAAATACGCCATGCTACCTCCCCTTTTATATCTATTAATATCTTTAGGGTGAGGAAGGCTGAAAATCAGGCAAATTAATCACCTGATTGGACCAAATGAATTTTATTATTGAAAACAACAATATTACAATATTTGAGAATACACACATCGTGCGTGAAGCGCACCTCTCTATTATTCATCAAGATCATTAAGATACACAAACAATTATTCTCAAAATCCCCATCAGAATGGTTACAAAAAACAACACTGAACGTGTTGGGCTCAATATTCAAATAACATTATACAAAGTCTGAGATCTCTGGCATCGAACTAACTTTATGGACCTTAGCCCCTTGGTTCCTTAACTTAATACTTAGTATATTGATTTCCAAAACAAGACATAAGGCATAACTGCATCATCCAAGTATAGTGTACAGTTTAATATTTGAAACGTTCATAATTAGCTTGGTGTCACATCAATACAACAACCCTCTAATGCAAGGGTAAGCTAAGTCTCGCTTCATCATACTACTTTCAGCAATTAATTTGATTCAAACAGCTGTCATTAAATAGAACAAAGAGAAGTCTATAAGATGGGTTTCGAACCCGGGGCGCGCTGACACACTCAGAGCGCTTTAACAATAAATAAGTATTTACAATTGTAACTAACAATAAGGTTTGGGTTTGAATCCCAGCTTAGATGGGTGACGAAGGGCGACGACTTTTCTACATGCCGCGGGAAGCGCATGGCATAGCAATTTCAAATTAACAATCAGTTAACGTATTTAAAGTCTAAACGGTAATTTTGAATACAGTCCCCCCCATGACGCCAAAACAGAATTTATGACTCGAATAACAACAATCCCCGAGACCTAGTCGCCGTTCTCACCTCTTATCCATAAGATCGTGGTGTAGTAAAGTAAATTTACATTACCGGCGTAGCCGTATATATACAACATATAGTTCTCAGAGGGGGGGAAGGACCGAAGGAAATGGAAGGTTGTAGAATATAGCAATCGAAGGAGCCAGTAGGTTCGAGTACATAGTCCAAGCGCCCAGACGCTACACGCGGCCGGACACGGAACTCTTCTTTCTGGCTGGCTGGACACGTGTTCGACTCTTGCGGTCAGTTGACATCGGGCGCGCCACTCAGTCGGACGGGTATTACTCTGGAGAGCAGAGGTCGGTGTTAGTGGTGTGAGTCGTGCGTAGGTCTTCCGAGAGCTGGCCCCTTGGTTGGTGAGTGTTTGTCCCATTTGATATTACTTGTAAGTTGTTACAGTTAAAGATTTTATTCGTATTTGTACAGTATTACCTGTAAAACTGAATTGTATATCCTTTAATGTAAATGTTTCTTCGGAAAAAATTGGTATAATACTTCACTATTTTCAAACAATAACACTTTTATTCATCAGAGACATGTTTTCGCACAAGAACATTGAAATAAACAGTCTAATCTGTCCCCCCAAAGTGTTGCAGACGATAAACTTGAGCGTCACGCTTTTGTCCTTGGCAGTGTGTATGTATATGTCCATCCAGTAATATTATAGAGATCAATGGTTACCCTTGACATGCCGTCGATGGATGCTATATCGGCAATTGTTTAATTTTTCGTCTGTTAGAGAGAGAGCTCGTAGAGTAATGTGATCGTTGATAACGTACGTTAAATATACTGGTTGCTTTGTAGTGTTGTATTATGTTGTGTTGTGTTGGATACTTTGGCTAATTTGTCACGTGCAGTGAAAACAAGTCACCACAAATCTGTAAGTGGCCTACGCTAATTCGGGGCGATAGATGACGTTTAAAATAGTTTCTAAGAACATTGGTAGGAAGCAGCACTGAGGACTCCAGGGTAGTTATGGGCACAATCGAGTAACTACTCGATTCTTTTTAAAGACAATCGAGTAAGATTACTCGAGTAATTTTTATCAAATCATCTACTTGAATCGTCCCGAGGCAATCGGTTGGACAACATTACTCGGGAGTCTTGCAATGGAATTCGATACTAATAACAAGTCCATAATCTCTTCCTGTAGTAGGCAGTTAACACTGACAGTGACCTCCACCCCCTTATTTTCAGGTTTCATGTTGCTTGCAGTCAATATGAAAGTATGCGTTATAAGAAGTGTCTCACAAAAAAAAGTTTTATGCTCTTTTTAATAAAATAAACTTTTTTTTATACTTTCATGTTAAAGAAATTGATAATGATGTACCTTTTTAAAAGTGAAAACGATTTTTATTGTTTTTCTATTTTGTATCTTACTCTAATTAGTTTCAATTTATAAATAATAATATTTTACTAAGGAGAAATTATAATAAAAATAATTTAGAAAGACAATATTTATTTTCGTTGTATGCGATTGTGGAAATAAGACTGCCGAGGTGCCGAGTAAAAAGAATCGAGTAACTTTCATCAAGTACTTTTAAAAATAATCGGAAATGTGATATGCTTAGTTAGCATGATTTTCGATTGTGTACTTTACATCTGCGAGTAATTTGTAATGAGAATGCATGTGCAACATTTAAAACATAAAGGGTCATTTTTGCATAGCAGTGGAAACTGTTGATGAAAAAGGAGCTCTAAGGAAAAATACCTTTTAAATGAAAATAGCATGGTAAACAGTCCAGCCAATAAGGTCGATTCTTAATTAGCTGGTAAGAAAAGAGAAAATAAAAGAATAACATGGTTTGAGTAAATTACTCGAGTAATTCCGGAAGAATAATGTGTTGCAGTCTTTGATCTCAAATGCGTGTTAAGTGTAAAGCCATCAAGTCAAGTGTACTTGACTATTTGGATACAGCCTGAGTAAATATGTGTGCACTCAATTAAATAAAAGTACTCAATGGCAGGGAAAGAATACTAGTACATTGTGTATTATTCTTATCAGACACAAAAAAAGGTCAGCCATCTAAAGACATTGGCTGTATCCGAATAGTCTACTTATGCGGCGTCGCGTTGGCTCGTGGCGTTGATAGCTCCATATGCAATCACGTGACCAAGTGTAGATCTGTTCGAATAGTCGCGAACAAGATCAATGCAGTCTTCTCGAGGTTTTGGTAACCATGGATATGCAAAGCTACGAGCCATGCGGTTTTCTCGCGACGTTGGTACGGTGTTTGACTGGCAATTGTTTTATTATTATTATCTTTCTTTTGCTAGAGCACCGACTTACGTTTTGCGCCATTTTAAACAAGTTTAATAGAATTTCTCGTCTCGTAATTCTCATCATGTCTTCGTAAAATAAATCGCCAAAAATCTGTAAGTATATCAATTAACTACATGTTATATTTTAAGATATAAACGTGTAAATAATATGCATATTTAAATAGTTTTTGCTATATAAAATCATTACCG
>CABFWO010003504.1:11113-49478 GCA_902155825.1 Timema genevievae
GACCGCAGCCGCCAAAGGGGGGAAGGCGTTTTGGGCGGGTTGGCCAAGGAAGCGGTGGGCGGCCATGATTGGGAGGGGGGGGGGGGGCAGTGGATCCGTCACAACCTCAAGGTTGAAAATGTTAATGATTACAATACTTTCTCCAGATGAGAATATAAAAAGAGGCAGTTGAAGATGAAGGATTCTGTTGGGAAGAAATGTTAGAAAAAAAAACAAATATTTCTTGTATTGATATTAATAAGTCTTACTATATATACTCTTTAAATTTATCTGGGTGTCCATCCAAACTCCTGACTTTTCCAGGTTTTTCAGAGCCAATTTACAACTTTTACAGTCACTATATTATAAACATTATTGTACTAAAATCGCAACTTAGTGTAGTATTTTTAGACACACACACACATTTTGAAATTGTAACACTCTATGAAGCGGTAGAATGGTGTCAACCTAAAGCAATGGGTCGTTGGGTCGTGCGATCTAAGTTAGATTTCAGATATATTATATTTATACATCAACGGGCTGATGAACTAATGACTCAACTTTGGCTAAAGACATGCAATAGAGGGATGGAAAGTTGAGATGAAAATCCCATGTCTTTGAGAATAAAGATTAGTATATTCAAGAGGGACAACTGTACTAAAATAAATTCGCAGTGAAGAAAAAGGCATTTGACAGTTATTTTATTGTAAATGAAAGTAACGTAGGCCAATTATTTTAGTGACTATGTGAAAATTCTATAAATTTAATCAAATTCCTTGACTTTTTCTTGTTTTCCAGGTTGCTGGACACTCTGTTTATATATGTACATGTATATACTGGCTTTGCTCGTTGGGGGCTCCGCCCCCAAACCCCCAGTGAGTTTTCTTTGCAAATGGATGTAAACTAATGTAATGTAATGTAACAACTTTAAGTTACCGGTAATTTATTGTAGCCTATATTACCGCACCAACTTTAAAGTTGCTCCGCCATTTTGAATTTTTTCGGGGGTGAAAAATTAAAATTTTTAACTTTTTGGAATTTTCCCGTTGGTTATAGGCTAGAAGCTATAAGTTTGCCAAATTTCAAGTTCCCATCTCATCTGGAAGTGGGTAAACATTAATGTCAGTGAGTGAGTCAGCCATGTGGCTTTATAGTAGTATAATGTATATATGGATAATATTCAACAAAAGTGACAGCTGCAGTTTATTAGTCTTGACTTATGAATGCATGAACCTACACTCATACCTACCAACTAAACCCTCCTTTCCTTTACGAGGTAGGCAAGAAACTGTGCATATATCTCAAAAAACAACAGCTCCGTACTCAATCCATCCTCACACTTCCCTCTCCTTGCATACTCCCTTCTCTTCAACAACATCCATACATCCTCACTAACTTTCTCCAAACTTCCCTATCCTTGCATACTTCCTTCAACATCCATACATCCAGTCATACATGTTCTTTTATTATTAAAACTCCTTTTCACACTTTCATCTACAACATTTAGCCACGTCTTACATGGCTTATCCCTTCCTTTTGATCCACCCACTCTACCTTCATATATTTGCTTCGTTCCTCGATCCACACTTATTCTCTCAACAAACCACCGTAAGACGCTTCTTTCACATTGACCCATTGGATTCTCTTTCAAACATAGTTTTATTAATCTGTCGGAAACTTTCTGTCTCCCATCAGAATTCTTATTTATTTGCAGACACAAATTTATATAACAATGGTTTGTTTTGTCCGTGATTATAAGTCGAGGTCGTAACAAGGGGGAGGGAATGTTGTTTCCGTGATTAAATATAATAACCATAAAATACAACCTCTAAGAGAATTATTCCATCTCACATATATATATATATATATATATATGGATAAAATCACTTTTTTAATGAATTTTTATGTCATAGTGAAATGAGAGTCGACCTTGGTGGTCTTGGGGGTAGAGGTCTCTCCTCAGGGCTTGATGTTCGTGGGTTCAAACCCAGCCAACGGACTTTTCTTGAGCGATAAGAATCCCCAGTACAACTTCCTTCAAAGGGGAAGTAGAGAAGAATTCGCAGTACAACTTCCTTCAAAGGGGAAGTAGAGAAGAATCCGCAGTACAACTTCCTTCAAAGGGGAAGTAGAGAAGAATTCGCAGTACAACTTCCTTCAAAGGGGAAGTAGAGAAGAATCCGCAGTACAACTTCCTTCAAAGGGGAAGTAGAGAAGAATCCGCAGTACAACTTCCTTCAAAGGGGAAGTAGAGAAGAATCCGCAGTACAACTTCCTTCAAAGGGGAAGTAGAGAAGAATCCGCAGTACAACTTCCTTCAAAGGGGAAGTAGAGACCATCGATTGGTCCTATGTCGATTGTGGCGTGTAAAGGAACTATGGGAGGTGTGTGAAAATAGCTTTCTCGACTTAATTGGTCGGCGCTTTCCACTCTCGCTCATAGAAATTCAGTATAGAAGTCAACGAGGAACTGCCACACTTTCTGAAAACCTCTAGTACATAGTATGTCTACCTCACGCTGCCTCGAGTTCTTAACTTTTGGTTTTAATACCGTGTCTTACTACCCGTTCGGAGTTATACCCTTATGTATTAATTACACTGCTGGTTTTAGGGGTGAGGAAGGTTATATTTAGAGGAGGTGTACCTATATTTGCGTGGAGGGACAGGGGAAAACCATTTTGGAAAAATCACCCTCAGTAAACCAGAGAATGGAACCTCGATCTCCCCATCATTTGTCAGTCTAGTCTACTGTGAGAGTAGCGCCTTAGACCATGTGGCCATCGAAGCAGGTCTAGGTTAAGTTAGTTTGTAAGTCTATATCCCTGTGTTGGTCCTGTTACCCAGATATTACAACTCCTGGTGCTAGTGTTGCTGTCACTAGGTTAAGTTAATAAGAACACTATTTTTCTAGTATAAAATTGTGCTTTGAAATTGTATATTAAATGTTTGGGGTAGTTTTTTTGTTTTAAAAAGATTACCTTTGTCTAAAATATGAATTCAAGGTAGTAAAAAGAAAGAAATAATTGCTTTATTAGAGGTACAATTTTATTTTTTACAGTAAAAATGTGTGTAGATATATTAATTAAAGTCATTTTTCCTATACTGTATTGACTCGAAAATAAGCCGCCCTCGAATATAGGCCGCACCTTTAAATTACAATCATTTGGGAAGAGAAAAAAATATTTATGTTTGAAAATGAATCCTTTAGCTTTCCTAATATTCATATTTACACGTCTTATTACTAAGATTTTACATTTTTTGTTGTAAATAAGTTTTAATCATTGCTTAGAGATATTTTTTTGATCATGATCTACAATGTGTTTTTTATCCATCTCTTTAATACGAAAGTGTAAATGCTCGTTATTTATTAATACAGTAATTTCATTTCGAGGTAGGTAAACTAGTATAAAACTATGTTTTTTGATACAATTGTTTCAATGGTTTTTTCAAATTATATATGTGAAATAAAGTTGAAATTTAATATAAATATTCTATAACAATAAATAAATGATTAATGTGTTTATCGAAGTAATTAACGGTCTGCAACAAAAAGTATCTAGACCACGTGTAAAAAGTAATAGTGACAGTTATAAAAGTTTGACTTTTTCATTTTTTTCAACCCTTTTGGCTTGAAGTTAATTTTGTATTATAAGAGTCAAGGTTAATATATTAAAAAAAAAAAGTTTTTGAAGCAATAAAGAAAACCATCTACTGTGGAAATTAATAACTATCTCGATGTAACTACATGCAGTCCACAAAGTTACAACATTTGTTATGTCTTATCTAAGGGTGCGATTATTGCTCGCACTAAATTAGGGTTTTATAAAGGCTATTTTTGAGAAAAAAAAAAAAAAGGTGCAGCCTATTTTCGAGTCAATAAGTACAAATGTGTGCGTCCACCATGTTGAAACATTTACATTACAATGTCTTTCCACTGCCAATTAAAATCATTGGTTGGCCACACTTAATTTTTCAATCTTCTCTTTCACGTCTTCCGGTATCTCCAAGTCGTAAAGATTATTCACGCCAATCTCCGACTCATACCTGTAATAGATTAAACACCGCAGTTGTTTTAAAATTAATTGGCTAGTTGTAGTAATAATAATAATAATAATAATAATAATAATAATAATAATAATAATAATAATAATAATAATAATAATAATAATAATAATGATGAATAATGATAATAATAATAATAATAATAATAATAATAATAATAATAATAATAATAATCATAATAATAATAATAATAATAATAATAATCATGGCATGTCTGGGCTAAAGTATTCTTAGCCCAGTAGCGGAAAGATTGGCCAGTACTATTGTACTAATGTACCGTTGTACAGGGGACGCCCGAATGTACTAATAGTGCATCCTTTCCGTGGAGGCTCTTTCCATGTCCTGATGAGTATGAGGGTGATAATGAGTATGAGGGAGAATAGTATGAGGGTGATAATGAGTATGAGGGTGTGGAACCAGTGGATACACTTACAACACTAACTTAAACCTAACTTAAACCTAACTAAGCTAACCCTGGTGAATGTTGGGGTTATTCCTATTTAAGGGAAAAATACCCAAGGTACCGGCCAGGAATCGAACCCGAGACCTCTAGACTCGTAGTCAGGTGCACTGACCACTACTCACCGGGGTCCGTTAGTTGTGTAGCTGAGGTGTATTAAGACTTTTGACTTTGCTTTGAAAAAAAATTCCAGCTAAGACAGTCGTTATTTTAAACTTTTCAATAAAGCCCAAAACAAGTCTAACAATCCTTCCTTAAGACCACTAAGATCTAATGAAGATGTATGTAAACGCACCTGATGAGAATGTCGATGACGGCCTCCGCAGCGTCACGGAGCTTGTCAGTTGTTTCCCACTTATACAGTTCCCTGAAGATAACGTACGTGTTGCAGCTTCGTATGAACTCGCGAGAGGATTTCTTGGCGCACAACTGGAACCAAACGTGTCGATCAAGATGAACAAGGTCATTCCATTCAGATACCACTAGGTGGTGTGCAAGTTTGTGTCTCACAGTTACCAAACATCAGACCAACAGGTTGTGTCTCACAGTTACCAAATACCAGACCGACAGTTTGTGTCTCACAGTTACCAAACACCAGACCAACAGTTTGTGTCTCACAGTTAACAAACACCAGACCGACAGTTTGTGTCTCACAGTTACCAAACACCAGACCGACAGTTTGTGTCTCACAGTTACCAAACATCAGACCAACAGTTTTTGTCTCACAGTTACCAAACACCAGACCAACAGTTTGTGTCTCACAGTTAACAAACACCAGACTGACAGTTTTTGTCTCACAGTTACCAAACACCAGACCAACAGTTTGTGTCTCACAGTTACCAAACACCAGACCGACAGTTTGTGTCTCCCAGATTACCAAACACCAGACCGACAGTTTGTGTCTCACAGTCACCAAACAGTCCTCACCAGGTTCACGGTCTCGATGAGGCACATACGGATGTCCGGGTCTGGTTCCCGCTGCTTGTCTGTCGGGAGGTACTGCAAGTCAGGAGGAAGCTTGTTGGTGTCCTCCTCATCAAACTCCTCGGGACCGGCGAGGGGTAGCAGGACGTAGGACAGGAGGTCCACCTCGGGGCTCAGTAGCCACTCGTGCTCGTCTGGAGCAACAACATTTCTGTCAGACACCTCGTGGGGGCGCGGTGTACGCTTTCAATTAGAAGTGAACAAGAGTTTAATCTATGAGACATTCTCGAGGACAAATCCTCAAGATAGGGATAGGTGGGGTACACAGGAAGATGGTGAAGAGAGGGAGGAAGATGGTGAAGAGATACTGGAAGATGGTGAAGATATATAGGAAGATGGTAAAGAGATACTAGAAGATGGTGACGCGGTATAGGAAGATGGTAAAGAGATATAGGAAGATGGTGAAGAGATATAGGAAGATTGCGGCTATTTACCGAGCAGACCAGGTTGTTGTAAACAGTGCTAGATTAAAATATGACAAAAGGACATACCGATATCGAAGACACAGTTATTCACCAAGGCGGCGACACCCGCTCGGCAGGCGGCGTTCCCATGGGTGAGGAACGGAAGGAAGTTTTGGAGTACTCTTGTCTCGTGATTCATGTAATACCTGCGATGGAAAACAAGTACAATATATTATGTCGGTGTCAACATGTCGGTTCTAAGATAGCAACAGCAAGTAAACACATTTTTGAGTATTTAGGGTTAGCTAGATTTGTATCGAATCCACTATTTTATGTATTTGAATCAATAATCCGAATCTCCAATTTACCTTCGAATCCTGAATCCCGAATCTTGAAAAAAAATTATAAACTTATAGGAAATATAAATATAATATAATAATATAAAACACAAATAGTAACTAAATTTTAACATTATTTCTTATTCATAAATTCATTGTAACATTAATAAACTCAATCAAGTGGTAAGTCACTGGTCTGGGGTCTGGTTGTTGATTTTGTACTATAATTATAATTGGTTCTGAATCACTAAATAGCAGTATTAGAGCTTTAAAACAAATTTAACTTTAAAATTTGAAGAAAATGAAGTGTTTTTTTTAAGGATTTTAGTCTATAACTTAATCTGAAATTTTCTCGAATCCTTGAATCTCAAATATCCTTAAGGATTAGATGGTCCCATCACTAGTTGCAACATTCACTGTCACATGATACCATTTGCATCGTAAATAATATAACAGGATTCAAAGTGAGGCTTAATGAATTATTAAAAGTTTACAAGAAAGTTAAGACGCCAAGACTTCAAAAGGATGCATGTCAAACAAAAGGAATTTTTTTTAGCACTGTGTCTTACTACCCATTCAGATTATTTGCTCATGTATTAATTATCACACTAAGGGTTTTTAGGGACTAGAAAAGGTATATTAAAGGAAGTGTACCCAAATTTGTGTGGACGGAGAGTGGAAAACAATTTTGTTAAAACCACCCTTAGTGCACCCGACCGAGATTTGAACCCCAATCTCGCTGTTATCTCCAGTCTAGTCTATTACGAGAGTAACGCTTTATACCTTGCGGCCGCGTAAATGTGTTAGAGTGAACTGTAGCTACTAATATGGTTCCTGCCTTCGCCAACTCACCGCCTCATGTCGGGCACTTGGGCCAGGTTGGCCAAAACACGGGCAAAGATGGCCCCGACACCTCCGGGATCAGACGTGAACGCCTCCATCAGCCGCCTCAAGGCGTCCCGGTCACCGAGCAAGTGCCGCGCCACCCGTTCGGCCCCGTCTCGACCGGCCGTCAAGTTGTTGAAAGCCATCCCGGCCACAAAAGCCATCCCGGCCACAGCGCGGAGCTCGAACTGTGGGTCTGCTGTGGCGGCCAGGAGCACGGCGAGCACGTCTGTCTCCTCCCCGGACAGCTGCGACAGTCCCCGAAAAACTAAACACGTCTGGATCTTGTCTCACACCAATCCCCTTAAGAGCAGCAGAAAGGGATCGTAACCACCAGTGGCGGTCACAAGGTCCTAGATGCTGGATTTCCAAAATAAAATGGGTTGCCCGTGACGGTCAAATTTCATTCAGGTGCATCCAAATGTGATTCTCGCTTTGAAATATCCAAGTGGATGCGGCTGCACTTCCTATCAAATTACCTGCCTCATTCCTAACACTTAAAATTAAACCTTTTATAGCCTTAGTAGTTTTTTAAGTTGCGCGTCTCTCTACCTATTCGAGTTGTACATATATGTATTAGTTACGCTAATGTGATGGGGAAGGTTTGATTTAGAAAAGGTGTACCCACATTTGTATGGAAGAAGAGTGGAAGAACATTTGGTTAAAACCACCCCGACCGAGATTTATGCCTCAATGTCCCTGTCATCGGCCAAGTGCCAAGTGATGTTTAACATAGTAACAATTTTTTTTAAAATATTGGTAACAACTAGAATTATTTACCAGACTGGTGTGGGTAAGTTTTAAGGAAATGCACCACCATACACTTAAAGAGAAGACAGATAACAACTTGTATCGTAAAACCTAAACTAACTAACGCACTTATCCAAGGATTCCTGTGTTCCCAGCAATGTCCCGAGCAGACAACTTGGGGTTTTATCGTCTCGACCATTTTCCTAAGATGCAGTTTTTTTTTCTAAGAGCAACTACAAAACTAAATGTAATTTCCTGACCTGCAGACAGTGGGCGGCGATGTCTGTGGCCAGCAGACAATCTGCACCGTCACTGCTGGCCGCGACGTTGACGAGAGCCGAGCACGCGTCCTTCGAGAGTTCGCCTGTCTTTTTCTGTGTCAGAATCACCAGCGCTGCCAATACCTCGGGCACCCTTAGCAGTGTCGCAACCCCTTCCACCGTGCCACTCAAGGCTAGGAACCAGACAAGAGGTGTACCCTTAATTTACCCTAAAAGATGGTAAACTTACCTTACTTGGTTCCACTAGACCTAAGTTATATTTTTACAATCTTACTACCCTTTCGGGTTATACGCTTATGTACTAATTACACTAATGGTTTTAAAGATTTAGAAGGTCATATTTAGAGGAAGTGTACCTGCATTTGTGTGGAGAGCAAGTGAAAAACCATTTTGGAAAAATCACCTTCGGTACATCTGACCGAGATTCGAACCTCGATCTCCCTGTAATCGACAATCTAGTCTACTGTGAGAGTAGCGCCTTGGACCATGCAGCCATCGAAGCGGGGTCGCGGTATTATTAATTATATACGACACAAATAAAAAGTCAGCCATTGATATATGTAAGTCGGATAATTAAATAGGATAGGTAATTGATTTCGAAGATGTTTAAAATGTCTTAATCAGATTTATGGCCTGTATGTTAATTACTAAGGCCTACTCCTTGACAGAGGACACACGCATGACAACTTTGAATGAAGATAACTGCCAGTAGTCATCCAAATTTTTATTTAATTTTGTTAAACTTGGAAGGTTAGATTAGGCGTGTTTTTTTTAGTTTTTTTTACTAAAAGACACGTTGAGTTTGCTATAGAAAAATCAGGGCTCCATGGAATGTATGCTGTAGACTTCAGTGTCTCGCAATACCCTGTGGAATAGGTGATTCGAGCAAATAGTATATAGATGGATGACTTTTTTGTTTCTAATATTAAGCCTACTTATAACATTGTTTACAGTTTTAATTTTTTTACCCACCATACTCAAATTTTTGAGTGTGGACATTTTTTATTTTGAGTAAGAATTCTTAATTATTTTTTTTAATATTCAGGAACAAATTATTACATTTTCTAAACTTACAGAGAATATGAGCCAGTGCTGGCGTTATCAATTCATGCTGTTGGACCTTGTTAAGAAGAGGGGCGATTTCTTTCAAAGCATTTATAGTTTGTAAATCACTTCGCGATAATTCATCTGCCTTTGACTTCAGTTCTTGTTCGTCTTTATCCGAAAAAACAGGGGTTTGGTCGGTTGATTCCACGGACATTATAACATAACCTTACTTATCTTTACGAGAACACATGGGAAATGAATAGTTTACTGAAAGGCCAGCAGAGAGTGACACTTTATTTTGAATTTTATCAAGACTTGTCTAACCAAAATAAAAGTCTCGTCACGGTAGAGTTTAGCGTTTATTTTGTGTTCTAATATTTCACTTTTTTTTTAGTTTAATGTCTACGCAATTATGTTATATTGCTTTTAAAATAAACAAAAAATAAAAAAAATAAACCATAAAAATATATATTTAGTATACATGAACGAATTATTTAAATTAAAATCTATGATGATACTACATTCAAAGGACTTTAAACTTTGTACTGACTTATACAAACATCATCCACTATGTTTCATATACTCCAGTCTTGGTTTCACTATTGAATTTCTCCCTTTCACATCTTCTTCTATAATTATTTTAGTCAAACTAGCAATTCTAAGTATGAAGTAGGATGGCGTTGTGACAACATCCAGTCCCCTCTCCCTTAAACTTTTCCTCTTTTTCTGTGGTTTTCGCTGAGGTTAAGTTCGGTAATAATTATCCACCAGTTGTGCCCCCAAAATGTCCCGGGCTAGCATACTCAGCTCCACCCTTACTTGGAAATCCCAACGAGAGCGGATTTCACCTACTACGAGTGAAGCTAACTTAGAATAAATTTAAACTAATTTATTTTCAGTCGGAGAACAGTGACGAAGGGTTTTTAGGCACCAACAATAGCTTTATTTAAATAGGGGAAAACATATTTAAGAGGGAGCAGTAAGAAGAAACTTCCATTGAGGTCATCCTTTAGTTGTATTCATGATCTTTCTGGTTCAATTTTCTGTTCCACTTTGTCTTCTATGATATCACTCATTAAACCATTTATTCCCAGTGACGCATCTAACCGTAATAAAATTAGATTAGTGCGTGATCTGACTTCAATTCTATAATCAAGCCTTGGTGACAACAGCATGGAATGGAGGCAGATACTATTTATTTATTCATCCTTTTGTTTTTTTATCTTTGCTCTTGCCCTTGCGCCCTGCGCAGCTGCGTCGTCTGTACCTGGCCCCGAGTGGTCTGGCTGACCTGGCCTATAAATCTTTCATTAATAACAATAAAACAACTAGACGTCAAACGACAATGATTTGACACGAGTCGCGGTCAAAGAATAACCTAAGAAATACACTCAAGCCAGAAATCGCGATGGAAAAACGAGAGACACGAGTTTACAAAGTTGTTCTTACAGGAGGTAAGTCGACTACTGGATCCCGACGAACACATGTCGTTTCGGTTTGGTTCTTTATTGAGTAAGGTAATGCCTTTGGGTTTTTTTTTTGCTTTTTTATATTTATTATGATTCACAGGGTACGTGTGTCATCCACTTGTAACTATTTCTCCTCTTCCGTCCGATAAAAAGACGGTTGATAATTCATCGAGGAAGCGGTGAAGATAAAAATTGTTCGTCTATTTTGAAGATTCTCCTTAAGTTTATCCTTTGGTTCAACCTTGGTTTTTTTTATATAATCTTCGAAATAGTTGTGCAATGAAAACTTAATTTGTCCTTCACTTCTATTTGGTTTATTTATTTGTTGAATCAGACGTAACTGCCTTTCTTACTGATATTTCTTATTAAAATGTTCCTTTCATTAAATTAGAAGGCTGAATATGATTTTTTTTTATAAAAACCCGATATCACTTAGGCTAAAACTTAAAAACGTTCAACCCTTATTTTGTGATTGACAATTTCTCTAAATATGTAACCTCGCAAGAATTAACTTAAAATTTTTATAAAAATAACAATGATTAAATTATTAATGAAATTTTAATTAGTAAACAATACAGTCTTCAAAATTTCTGTCAACATAAACAAATTAAAACATTTCTTCTTCTAAGCTCCCAAATTATACGAATTTTTTGTAATTTGTATGAAAAAAAAACATAAAAAATCTGTGTTGGTTTTTAATCAAATATTACTTATTACTATCAAAACATATCTTATGATTAAAAAATTTCAATAATACAACCCATACTCCTTGAAATTATTTACTAAACCATTTGGAAATGCTGATTTATGTTATTTAACCCCTCAATCGCTTCTAAACCGTTCATCCATCAATCGTAAAGTCTTAGGCTGTGTACGTAAACATTTTTTAATAACTTTTAGTATTTTAAAAATGATAATTACGCTACATATATTTATTTATCCTTACATACCTGTCCTGATACCTAGTATGTAACTTGGTACCTATTAATACTTAAAATGTTTTGTCTAATTTGACAATATTTGAGTTTAGAAAGTAACATTTAAATTAGTTGTCCTAAATTCCTACTTTTTAATTTTTTAATTAGGCTACACTAAGACTCTTGAACTTAACAGAGGTCATGACAAATCTCTAATATATATTACCATTTCTAGGCCCATGCGGTGGTAAGACGACCGGCCAATCGCGGCTCTGCACCTTCTTCGAAAACTTGGGATGGAAGGTTAGTTCGCCGCCATTTTTTTTTATTAGACGACAGTTATCTTAGCTTTAATAATGTTAAATATAAACTTAATTAACGTACCATATTATGTTGCATTAAAGTTATACTTAGATAACCCACCTCATTGGCGTAGTCGGCTAACGCTCTAGTTTTGTGTTGAGATAGACTGCCGAGGACGGGGAGATCGAGGTTCAAATCTTGGTCGGGTGAACTGGGGGTGGTTTTTTCCTAAGTAGTTTCCCCACTCTCCCCCACATGCAAATACAGGTACACTTCCTATAAATATAACCATCCTCATCCCTAACCCATTAGGTAAAGTAATTACTAATTAGTACACAGGCGTACAACCCGGAATGGGTAGTAAGACGCAGAGATAAATAATAATAGAATACCTACCGTTAAATGTGGTCTGTTTTTATTCACTCACACACACTTTTTAGATAATACTCTGGACTAGAAATAACAAAATGTTCATCAATCAAAAAATGTATGGGGATGGAACCTAAGAACTGTACCTTTTAGGACAATTATTTCCCCTATAAAAAAACCCGAAAATAACAAAATTTATACAAGCATTACACATTAAATTGTGGGGAGTCCAATGATACTAAATTCAAGTTTATTAAAAAAATACACTTTATTATTGTGAACAATTCAAAACTAAAGTCACCATAGTGACTCGGGAACAAATATCGTTAAAAAAAATTGGTAAATTTACGCGATCTAAGCCTTACATATATTATATAGCTGATAATTGTTCATTAACCTTCGGCAGCTACCACACTTTGCTTTATTTTGCGACAGACGATATTCTTGTAATAATTGGTTGACTATATTTTTTTCTCATTCAAACGAAAACACTCTTACACATCCACTAACAATTTTACTTCTGGGAAACTCGCACAGGGCTACATTAGAACTGGATTGAAAATGTAACAAAGATCTGAGCGGATACACCCATTAGACGTCAAATATTAAAATATAAAGTCCCTATATATCTTAAGGCTAAATAAGATATATATATTTCCCAGTTGGTTTAACCTTTAAACCTTTATTACGGTAATTACTCGGCTGATTTGATCTAATCTTGCTACCATTCCATTCGCTAATAAATTAGAATCTCAATTAATATTCACAAAATAAACAATTTGATTTTAGTAGAATAAGATGGTGTCATTTTTGTAAGAGATAATGGATCAAACAATTTAGTCTAGTGTGTGTAGGTTTGGACTTAGAATTTATTGAGTTGTCTAAATGTTGTAAAATAAAATAATTCAAAATAGAAAAAAATAAAATAGATATAACTTATATATAGCAGTACTATATAGGTATTATATATATATATATATATATATATATATATATATATATAAATATATATATTGCACTGCGTCTTATGACCCGTTCGGGTTATAAACCTATGCACTAATTAAACTAATGTGTTAGGGATTGAAAAAGTGAGGTTTAGAGGAAGTGCACCTGCATTTGTATAGAAGAAGAGTGGAAACTATTTTAGAAAAAAAAACTACCCTCAGTGCATCCGACCGGTATCGAACCTTGATCTCCCAGTCTTGGTCTGTCTAATCCACAGCGACGAGAGTAGCGTGTTAGACCACGCTGCCACTGAAGTTGGCAGTAATAAATAGGTATGATTAAAGTATAAATTGAATTTGGCGTTTGCTTGCAAGTATAATGGTAGTTTAATTATTTTTAATGATTTGGTATCTTAAGGAGGATACAATATGTTATATGATAATGTTCTTACGCATCATTCCCAAAAGTATAAGTCTAATGCCGGGATAGCAATTAACTTAACGTTCACTTAAGGTTAACTTAATGCAACTTAATGTAAAGGTTCTTCTTGTGTTTTTAAATGGAAGCAATCACGATGCAGTTAACTTAACCAAGAGATGTCCTGGGAGGTCTTTCACGCTAAGTGAACGTTACTCGAAGGGTATCACGTGATCTAGCCAGCCAATCATTACTCGAATGACGTCTACAGGGCTATTTAGTAATTCATTTGTTGGTTTTATGACCAAGGTTTACTCTTTAGCGTAAGTTCTAGTGATCAGATATTGAAACAAAATAATTAAACTAAAATATGAAAGTTAAATTTATCAAAAAAGTTTAGTAATAAATATTTATTATATCGATTGAAAATTGTAAACATTCACAGATCATCACTTTACAAATAGTACAAATCACAGATCATACTCGAGACTGCAGATGTTTGGCTCGAGTTGTTATGTTAAGTTACATGAATCGTGATCACTCATCTGTTCTCTTAAGTTAAGTGAACGTTACATTAAGTTAAAGTTGATCGTGATCTCGGCATAACTCACGATAGATGTTTCATAAAAAATATATCTGTTTAAATCTATACTTCATTTATGCTTCTATTGGAAATTATATGTTACAAATCCAAATAAGAAATGAGGAGGAAGGAGGCCGAAAAATAGACATCTTGTTGTCGGAAATTCTTGTTTACCTGTTACTGTCGATCTTGTTTGGAACCACAACCTAGAAGTTTTTTTCTAAACATGTTTTCTTCTCCCTCTCTTCACCCAAATGTGGATACATTTCCTTTAAATTCTACCTACCTACAGGACTATACTCAGAGATGTGGATTAAGACAGAAGTGTTTATAAAAAATAAGTTAAAAAAAAAGGCCAAACTGTTTGGAATAAATAAAAAAAATCCATTCAGAGAAAAATTGAGTCAAATTTCCATGAGAACAAAAAAGATTTGTGCTATACGTACGCTAATATCCTATTATTAAACTGAAACAGGATAGCAAACTTAAAGATAATTCAAATCAACAGCAGTAAATTTGATTAAAGTTTTTTATCCAAGTTTTTAAAATCCATCTCAAAGTAATTGTCAAAAATCTTTGTCTCGTCTTATGAAACGATGTATAATAAACCAAACATTCTTTGCGAGCACATAACCTAGATTGGCCCCAGTTGTAGTCCTAGACTTGAGGGCAGCCTCTCGGACCGCTGAGGTCGTCGTTAGGGGTGATGATATTGGTACACCCTGTATTTGTGTAGTTTCAACCAATGAGGGAACTACTGACACAAGATGTCGGTAAAACCTGGTCACACCACTAATTGTTTTTCAGGTATTCCGGGTCCCGGAGACGGCCACAGTCTTGCTAAGGTAGGTCGTCTGTCTGTCTGTCTGTCTGAGTTCCATGTAGTGGCTTAGCTTGTTTGCATGATCGAAGGCGAATGTGTTGAAAACTTTCCACATTTTATTTCAACATGTTTAAAAACTTTTATTTTATCATTTATATATTCTTTTTTACCAAACTCCTTCTTAATTTTTTTAGCACTGCATCTTACTACCCATTCAGGCTATACTCTTATGTACTAATTACGCTGATGGATTTAGAGATTAGGAAGGTTATTTTTAGAGGAAGTGTACCTGCATTTGTGTGGAGGGAGGGTGGAAAAATCATTTTTGGAAAAACCACCTTTATTGCAGCCGATCAAGATTCGAACCTCGATCTCCTCATCATCGGCAGTCTAGTCTACTGCAAGAGTAGCGCCTTAGACCATGCAGCCACCAAATCGGGTGATATATTTGCTGAAACATTTTGTTTCCTTCCATAACTCTCCATTAAGATCCTGTGCCCTGACGGACTGGCCGTGATATCGGATGCAAAGCTACGCTCTAATCAGAAAACGTCAGAAGTGTGTGGAGTTATTATAAGGAAATTGGGATTGCTTTGACAGTTATTTCGTTTTAAAATATAGTTAAAAATAAAAACCTGCTTCAGTGACTAAATGGTCTAAGGCGTTACTCTCGCAATCAACTACTCTGCCGATTACTGGTAGATCAAGGTTTGAATCTTGGTTTGATATGCTGAGGATAGTTTTTACTAAATGGTTCTTGACACAAATGCAGCTACATTCTCTCTTAATTCAACCTTCCTCATCCCTAACACATCAATGTAATTGGTACAAGTGTGTACAACTCGAACGGGTAGTAATACGCGGTGCTAACGTAATAAATAAAATGTTTGTAACACACATTTATAACGGATCATAGTTGACTAAGATATTAATTGAAATTTTAGTTTTTTTATCCAACTTTGTTACTTTGTTGAATGATACACAGTCAAGTTTACTTATTTAATAATCCGCGGTTATTCTCAAGTGGATTTTGAACTGATGATCCTTGAGATGACCTTGGAATCTATTAGCCGTTAAGAAGCCGATTTATTCAAAGATTTGAATGAATGTTCAGTGAGAAATTTTTTTTTTCTGTTTTCAGCGGCGGTATCAAATTCTCCGACCTGTCTGCGGAAGAAGGTGAGTCTTGGTGAGACCTTACTCGCATGCTAATACTTGTGTTACAACACGTCCGGTTCTGTGCGAACGGTTTGCGCGCGTGTCCTAGCGTCGGCGATAAACCCGCACAGTGTCTTGCAGGTGATCACTTTCTGTTGTGGCTCGGGCAGGGTTGCCATTCAGTTGGGAAATTTGAAAGAACAGGAAAAAAAAAAAGAGGAAATCTTTAGTGTCTGTAAAACACTAAAAATTTCGCTAAGAATTAAAAAAAAAAAATACGGTGCATCGCACGGACTTTCTCTCTTTTTTATTTTAAAATAAATACATTTACTATAAACTAATAAGGTTTGTGAAGCAAAATAATGTATTGTTATAGAAATACTCTACTAAAGAGCATAAAAATAATTTCAAATATCTTAATATTTTTCTTTTAATATCTGCTAATAGCTAAGAAACTATTGATCTTATAAAATTATATTTCAAATAAAAGATTTTTTAGTTTTATTATTACTAAAAGTTTTTTATAGTGATAAGTTATCTCGTATCTCGAGTAGTTGCGGAGATATGATTAAAATAGGAAATCTAAAGTAAGGTACCCTTAAAGTCATTTTTATGAGGGAAATTAGAGTAGCCATTTTGTTTGAAATGTTAAACAGTGCCTAGATACTATATTTAATCAAAATTGTTATAGCAGATTTCAAGGTTGATTCTTTCTATTTTAGCCCTTCAGTAAACTACCCTTAGTTTTAGGGTTGGATTTCTAATTCCAAAAACTCGTGTAGGGAACCTTCTAAAAGCCCCAGATACCAAGTTTTAACTTTACAGGTAAAATGGTTTTGGCTCTTAATCCAAGATACGGATGTTATCGTGAAAACCACTTTTTTACTTTCAGGGGGTCATGAAACGTCGACATGTATCAAAATCTTGAGTTCAATTTTTTTGACTGATCACTATACTTTTCTAGCTCCAAGTAGTCGAGAGAAAGAATTATCTATTTAGCACCGCGCCTTATTACCCGTATAGGGCTATGCGCTTAAGTACCAATTACACTAATGGGTTAGGAATTGGGAAGGCTGAATAGAGAGGAAGTGAACCCGCATTTGCGTGGAGGAAGAGTGGAAAACCATTAAGGAAAAACTACCCCCCAGTTAACCCGAGCAAGTTTTGAACCTCGATCTCCCCGTCCTCGGTGGTCTGGCTCAACAAAAAACTAGCGCGTTAGCTAACTACGCTACCAAGGTGGGTCATGAGAAAGTACAATTAATAATTTTGTACCAACTGAATAACCAGTGATGTGATCACTGATTTGGTTTCGTTTGCGGTAGTAAGCATGTCGCATTTGACCATATTATTGGGGGGGACCTGCCCCCATGCCCCTCGGTTAATGGCGCCAGGACTCAACTTTATTCACGCCAAGTGCCTAGAAATATATTCCTAAAATTAAAGACATCACAAGTGTCAAGTTACGGGTCGGCAGAGAAGAACCATAAACCCACGCCGGCTAGAATAAATGTACAGGCTTTCCCAAGTCTGGTTTTCCGATAGCAGGGAGTTGGAGTTCAAATCCCTGCCGGATTTACACATGGTTTTTATTTCTGCTCTAAATGGTTTCCTAGTCTGTCTCTCTCAACACAAATTTGGGGTACATTTCCTCTAAATTCATACCTACCCCATTAGCATGGTTAAGTTTTTTGTATCAGGTTTCTTATCTACACCTTCCTTTCTCTCCTATCATGTGACGCTGGCTCAGCGCTCTCGACCGCATTCTTTCAGCTGTGTACGCAGGCCTGGCTGGGCAGTTAGCACCTGACACCTACTGATAAGGGAGAGGTTGATGTGGCGAGTTTAAACCACACAGCTTACGGGGCCAGGATGTGGATTGTGTTGGTGCGTTATATCACCAACTCGACGAATCGTCTGATAACACAAAGCAAGTCCGATACCTTGGTTCAGTCGGTAGCGCGGCTGTCTACCGAGCTAATGGTCCCGGGTTCGATTCCCGGCATGGCCGAAAAAGGTATCATTGGTGAGATGTGGGTTTCAACTTTCACATGTGATAAATCAAGGGCTGAGGGCTGGATGTTGTGTAGGATCTATATTTAAGTAAGTCTATAAGTTGTGAGCTGATAGCTCTTTGTTAGTTGATGATTTTCACACGTCCATTACAGACTATGCCTTAAAATGTGAGTGAAGAATGACCTTGGGCACGGGATGATTCCTGTGTAGCTTAGTGGCATGCTATGCCAAAGATCCTGGGTTCGATTCCTGTGGGTTTTTTTTCTTATCACAGCATCTATACTACTCGTTTGGGTTATACATTTATGTACTTATTACTCCAATGGTTTTAAGAGATTAAAAAGGTTTTATTTAAATGAAATGTACCCTCATTTTTGTGTAGGGAGAGTGGGAAATCATTTTGGTAAAACCAGTAAACTCGACCGAGATTTGAATCTCTATCTCCTTGTCATGGGCAGTCGAGTCTACTGCAATGGTAGCACGTTGGACCACTTGGCCAACGAAGGGGGTGATTCCAGTTTTTAAGTGTAATTTTCCTAAATATGTGTTAGGGTGAGGGTTGGATTGTTTTGTACTTGTTTATTAAAGTAATTTTAACAAAGCATGGTGGCTACATTCTGGGAAAACATTGATATGTCTGGAGATTGAATCGAAAATAAAGAAAAGCCTGGGAATACTTGACTGATTCTTCCCCCTAAAAATTTAAACGAAAGTGATAGATTTGGTTTCTCGATGTTACCAGAATGTGTTTCCAAGATATTCCGTTCTTAAAATATTATGACCCACTTCGGTGGTCACATGGTCTAAGGCGCTACTCTCGCAGTCGACTAGACTGCCCCATGATAAGGAGATTGAGGCTCGAATCTCGGATGGGTGTACTGAGAGTGGTTTTTTTTACAAAATGGTTTTCCGCTTTACCTCCACATAAATGCAGGTACATTTCTTATAAATAAAACCTGAAACCATAAGCATATAGCCCGAACGAGTAGAAAGACGCGGTGCTAAAAAAAACAACTTTTTGTACCAAATTGTTCCAACACAGATTGCTTCATGGGAAGCTTCTATGACATTGTGAATTTAAATTTTAAAAAAAATGTTTAACCCAAATTACAATAATTATTGATCCTAAAAAAATAGAAAGGTTTAAAAATTAAAATGATATAGTTACCAAATATTGTTGTAATATTATAACTATTTATTTTACGGATTGCATCCAACTCCACGGCCCTGGTTAAAGCTGGAGGAATTAAAAAAAAGTTATTATTGGTTTTTGAAAATTCACAAACTTTATCTACCTTCAAAAAAAAAGTTTAAGATATTGGTGTGAAATTAATTTTTTTTGGGGAAAATCCCCCCTCTAGTCCCCCTCCCCCGCGAGTTTTATTTTTCTTGCTCTTATATTATTTTTGTCGAGCTACAAGGGGAGCTATTTTTTATATATTTTTTTACAAATCTCCTCCCCTTGTCAAGGTGTGTTATATTGTTGCCTGTTCTAGAATTACGCACCGGGTTACAAACGTGTGACACTTGTGTGACACTCTGCACCGGTCATGGAGACAGTAGCGAGGGTGAGTCAGGTGTGGCCCCCTGTGTCCCATCCACGGCTTGTCTCCCCCCTCGCCACCTCCTGGGACTCTTCCTCAACTAACGCACGTGACTCATACTATCACAGTGGCTACAGACGGGAAAATATATTTTTGTTCATATCAAGGAAAGCCGGGAAATGACGAGGAATTTTAATTAAAAAAATAGACCCGCTTTGTTGGTCGAATGCAGGGGTCCCCAAACTTATTGAGTAGATGGCCACATTAGGGTATTGAAGTGCTAGATGGGCCAGATTGAAAGGGAAGCATACTTTATTAGAAATGTGGCTCCTTAACCTAACGATTTTAGGGATGAGGAAGGCTTGCATAAAAAACCATTTCATAAAAGCACCCTCAGTACACCCGACCAAGATTTGAACTTTGATCTCCCTGTATTCAGCAGTCTAGTCTAACATGAAATTAGCGCCTTAGACCGTGCGGCCACCAAGGCTGCTTGTTTCCAATAGTATCACCTATTGCAAATGATGGTGCAAATGTAGATGTTTTGTGTGTTGTATACAGGATAAATATAATTTCCCTGTCAGTCATTGAAATTATTGTTTTAATTTTTCAAAGTGTCCGCGGGCCAGATGAACCCATTCCACAAGTCGAATCCGGCCCATAGTTTAAGGACCTCTGGTTTAATGTATTACTCTCACAATTATTTCAGTTCTTGGAAAATTGTTAGAATGAGTGATGGGAGAAAGCGACTTAGTGGAGCTGAATATAAAAAGAAGGCCAAAATGGACTGCAGATGATAGGGATACCGAATTCGAATCTCGTTCAGTCGCATCGAAGGTGTATTTTTCCTTAAGTGATTTTCCACTCCTTCCCTCCATGTAAATGTGGGTACACTTCCTCTAAATCCAGCCCTTCCTTGTCAGTTTACCGTAAATAGCTCATGTTAGTAGGATATCTGAGATTAGGTTATTTTTTTCTCGGCAGAAACATTAATCTTGTTTATCTCGGCAATTTCTCTTGTTACATAAATGGTTTAAAATGTCACCTTGGCTCGAATAGAGGTTCACGACCTTAATTTGCTTGCTATATCCACAGAAGGGGAAGGAGGGGGTATCTGACAGCCGGGAAACGTTACCATATGATTCATTCGACAAACCATATCCTCCGCAAGACCATGCGTCGATTCGTTAATACTTTTGGAAGTTAAAACTTTCATGACAGACATGTATTTTTTAGGCGTCTCTACATTAATGAAACACAAACTTAATGAAATTAACCATATGGATGTTTATTTATTGTGTAAGCAGCAGCTGTGGCATCTTTGGTTCACTTAAAAAAAAAATGCTTTACACATGAAAGCTTTTAAAATGCTACATTATTTTCATAAATTAAAATGGAGAACCAGCCAAAACAAGGGTGGTTGATGACATCGTATACAATGTTCAGTTGTGTTTTATGCTCAATTTTATTTCTCAATTAATATTTTGCTTAGCGCTTTCTCTAAGTTATAAAAATATTTATTTTGTTGGCCAGTTATAAAAAGATAAAAGTATGAATATAACACTAATCAATCTATTATTTCATGCACTACAATATCTCTTGTTGCCACAATCACAAAACAAAAAAAAACACAAAAGTTTTATTAATATATTT
This sequence comes from Timema genevievae, assembly GCA_902155825.1. Taxonomy (NCBI): domain Eukaryota; kingdom Metazoa; phylum Arthropoda; class Insecta; order Phasmatodea; family Timematidae; genus Timema; species Timema genevievae. The sequence continues at coordinate 32,500 of CABFWO010003504.1, forward strand.
TTGTTCTTTCAATAAGTTACGATAATTCCGATTAGACGGTAAAGCTTGATTCACACGTTCACCGAAAATAGAAAACAGAATCTGCTTGAGTGGTGCATCAATTCACACGCTGTATGTTGACCCATGATGCATCGCAAGGCTAACTTAAAACAGCCGAGTATCTTTTAGTGGATAAACATATATTTTAGATCATTCTCTCGAAGGATGTTTACAAATTATAACGCTGTGTCGTGGCACAATCCAATACATCGATACACACACTTTACATTAACGGGTTATTTCAAATCTGCTCACAAAGACCAACAAAGCTGTCTGCTCGCTTCTGACTGTACAGAGAATGCGTTGTCATATTCACATGCGCACTAATTTGAGATGGTTGGTTCTGTGATAATGTTCTCTCGTGCCGAACATCTCAGGCGGAACAGGCAAAGTAGAGATGTGTTGAACTTTAGCAGAACAGCTCACACCGATGAGGTAGAAATATTGTGATTGGACAGTAAGCAGAGTGCTCAAAATATTCTTGGTCTTAACCGTTTTCTAATGCTCCTTCTTTCATAAACAAGTTTGTGTTTGATAAAACGTTCATGCCCCTTGGACTTGCGCTAAATCAAATATTTTCAGGTTTGAGGACTCGCGTGAATATTATCTCCTAGGGTTCTACATATCTACTCTTGGGTTGACAGTGTCGTAATTCTCTTGCTTTCATGCGGTCAATCTTCCTTCAAATCATACGACAAATGTTGTAACCCTAGTGTTGCTGCTGTCGACAGTAGCACAGACTAATGGGTCGTCCTATTCCAATCAACTATTACAAACCCGCTTCTTCGGTGGTCGCACGGTCTAAGGTGCTGCTCTCGCAGTAAACAAGACTACTGATAGCTGGTAGCAGGGTGTCTACCATCAGGGAAAACTGGAATTAGCTGGGAATTTTAAGTGATAGGGAAAAACGGGAATAAGTGGTGAATTTGGTAGATTACAATAAAAAAAAAACGGGAAAATGTGGTTTTACTCAAAATATGAAATATTATAGGAATCACTAAATTAGTAAATTATAATGTGATTCAAACTGTCGGTTTTTGTTTGTAGTTGTGTAATATATTTTATAATTACTAGCAAACAATATTAATACAAATTAAAAATAACATGTTTATTTAGATTTTGAAAACTTTTTATATTATTCAGAAAAACTGTGGGTGGGTGGGGGGGGGGGACAAGACATACTTTTTAGTCAGGAATTTTAGGAAATGATCAGGGGAAATCGGGGAAAAGGTTGGGGATTTCATCGGTCAAGTTGAGTAGACACCATGTGGTAGGCACGAGGTTCGAATCTCACTTGAGCGTACTAAGGGTACTTTTTTACAAAATGGTGTTCCACTTACCCTCCGAGCAAATGCGGGTCCACTTCTTATAAATATTACCTTCCTCATCCCTAAAAACATTAGTATAGTTAGTACCTAAGCGTATAACCCCAAGCGAATAACAAGATTCTGTGCTAAAAAGAATTGCTTAAACTTTAGTTTATGTAACAGTTCAGAATGACAAATATTGAAACAAAAATTGATTATTTTAGCCGACGAATATTTTATCTGCAAAGTTTCGTAATTGTCGAAGCCGGAAATATATTTAAAACTAAGTTGAAGCTGATATTATTTCTAAAGCCAAGTGTCCTTCCCTAATATCATTTTTACAATATTAATTCTAAATTTTTGTCTTGCTATATTCCATTTTTTATGAATTATGAGTGGTAAACCTACTTCGGTGGCCGCATGGTCTAAGGCGTCGTTATCGCAATGGACCTGGCCGAAGATGACAGGAAGGTTGGATTTCGAATCCCCACTCTGTGTACTAAGTTGTTTTTTCTAAATGGTATTCCCTCTCTTTCCCTCCACGCAATTGTAGGTACACTAAATTCAACCTTCCTCTTTCTTAACTCGTAAGCGTAATCTGTTCATATTACGCATTTAAACCCGGATGGATAGCGAGACAGAAATAGAAGTCATGTAAGCAAAGCGTCGTGATAATGCATGTACTCTGAACTATGTCCACTTTTGTTTACAATATTAGACACTTCAAGGACAATAATGACTGGCTGTTCATACATCCCCTCTCCCTCCACCTCCCCACAACCCTCTGATCCCAAAAACCTCCCTTCAGTCGAGCTTTCTGGTCCAATCTCTTGTACAAAGCTAGGACAACCAGAGTAACGATGTTGGCATGTCTGTCTGTGTTTTAATGTTTCCCCTTTTCTCTCAGATTTACCTTTATTTTGTTATGTTTAACAAACTGTGATTTGTATCCAAGCTTTTTTGAGGTAAGAATTTTATTTGAAGGGTACAAGGTGAAAAAAAAAAGGGAGGAAGGAGTCATATAACACACTTTAGAGGGCAGCAGCTTTTGTATCTCAAACACCATAATTAGCCCAGCAAACACTTTTTTATTTTCTATTTGATTAGAGTCGCGATTATCCGGCCCTTTGTACTATCGGACCCAGTTCTCGGTGTTAGTAACAAGTGTGTTTTAAAATAAACAGTTACACATCCACTTGTAATTAATAAGGAAAATCTATCGCAAACGCCTTACAACTGTTACATTGAGGACAGCATAATATAACTGCTGTGCCTGTGGTTGGTGTATAATACAGTACTATTGGTCGGTGTAGGTAGCAACGCTGTCTTGATGTGGCTGGAAACGGAAGCTGTATCAAGGTAGGTATAGATAGCAGCACTTTCTTGATGTAGCTGGAAACAGAAGCTGTGTCAAGGGAGGTATAGATAGCAGCACTGTCTTGATGTGGCTGGAAATAGAAGTTGTGTCAAGGGAGGTATAGATAGCAGCACTGTATTGATGTGGCTGGAAACAGAAGCTGTGTCAAGGGAGGTGTAGATAGCAACACTGTCTTGATGTGGCTGGAAACAGAAGTTGTGTAAAGGTAGGTATAGATAGCAGCACTGTCTTGATGTGGCTGGAAACAGAAGTATGTGTAAAGGTAAGTGTAGATAGCAGCACTGTCTTGATGTGGCTGGAAACAGAAGTTGTGTAAAGATAAGTGTAGATAGCAGCACTGTCTTGATGTGGCTGGAAACGGAAGCTGTGTCAAGGGAGGTGTAGATAGCAGCACTGTCTTGATGTGGCTGGAAACAGAAGTTGTGTAAAGGTAGGTATAGATAGCAGCACTGTCTTGATGTGGCTGGAAACAGAAGTATGTGTAAAGGTAGGTATAGATAGCAGCACTGTCTTAATATGGCTGGAAACAGAAGTTGTGTCAAGGTATTGGTGTAGCTATATGAATCAAACCCATACTGAGAACTATACAGCCCGGGACGCCGCCACTTTAGGCCAGATAATCGTGACGCTAGTGTATTTAAATACAATGGAGACCTCTTTTAACCATAATCTAAAGTGTGTTGTAAAGGTCTCATGATTGTCTAACAGATGGCAGTACTAACTCGATTCAAGTTAAAGTTTGACTCTTCCCCTCTTACCCTTCGTTTGTGAGTTTCCATCTTATCTAAGGGTTCTTGGATCGATTCCTGATAAGGTTCTTGAATGTGTTGATTCTTTTATTTTCCTGAAACTTGGTAAACTTGGGAGACAATCTCTTTAAGATGTTTGCAACAGATCTTTTGAAGGGCGAGAGCAACAGTAAGTTTGTGTGAATCTTAGAAATTTTTGAATCCGAACTTGAATCTTTGATAGAATACAAATCTTATTTCAAAATTCCGAATTATTAGAAATTTGAAATTTCGAAACCAAATACTTCCCGTGTGGAAATTTAATTCTAAATAAGAATCTTAAAAAAATCAAACATTTGAACAATTAAGCATTTTAAACAAGTTAGCATATTTGACTTTAATATTTTTTTTACATCCATGGCTGTTTCCAGCCTGTGGTCAGTTTTTTTTGTTCAAGCCATATATTTCCCACTACCAGCCTGTTGTAGCTTCATATGTCTTATATTCTAACTTAAGATTACGACAGCCACAACATCTAGTCCCCCGACCATTAATTCATCACTGTGAAAGGATAAACCCACATTTTCACCAATTATAAATTTTCAGCCATGTCAGGAATCGAACCCGGGACCCTTAGCTCAGTAGACAGACACGCTACCGACTTGACTAAGTTGTTGGATATATATTTCATCACTGCATCTTACTATCAGGGCTGTGGAATCTGCACGCCGAGCGTTCGACCCTGACTCCATATATTGCTGATATTAATTAGTAAAAACAAATTTACTGCAGTCAAATGCTCCAATACAGATGACTTAATGGGAAGTTTCTTAGAAACTGTACATTTATATTTAAATAAATATATCCATCAAAATTAAAAATATTTGTGCTAAAGATTAAATAAAAATAATTATAAAACTCAAATGATATATTTATCATGTTATATTATAGTAATATTATAAATTTTAATTTTTAACTTGGAGTCTGTACATTTTTACCGACTTCGCACAAAACTGCTTCTGACTCCACAGCCTTGCTTACTACCTGTTCAGGCATCAAACTTATATGATAACTACTCTAATGAGGTAGGGATGAGCTAGGAAGCATTTTGGAGCTAATATAGCCGCATTTGCGTGAAAGGTGAGTGGGAAAACATTTAGAATAAACCTCGATCGGGAGGTTTTTAGCCTATTAACACATAGCTTAATGTACTAAAATTACTTGAAATTGTTCATAATATTTTGTTTTAATATAATAAACTACTATCACAACTTAAGTAACTTCAATTATATGAATATTAATTTGCGATGTATGTACCAGCTCAGAATGGAAACAATTCGACATAAATTGAGTAATTTAGATGTCAATATTTTTTATTGGCAAAGCTTTGTAACTGTCAAAACCTAAAATTTTAACGATGCAAAGTCGAAGCCGACATTTGTTTCCACTCAAGTCGAAGCTTCTTACACCGTTAGTAATTACTGAATAGAAAAAGGTGATAAATACTCTTGAAATATGTGATTCAAAAGCCTGTGTTAATTATTATTCACCGGTTTACACATATAGTCTGTAGTTTACTTGGAACCACTGTATTGGATCAATCAGGGGCGTCGCGCTAGAGGGGCGACGGGGAACAGGGGGGTTTTAACCCCCCAAATGTTGGTTAAAAGCCTGTAAGTTGGGAATTTTATCCAGAGTCGAGATCTTGAGTTGGAAAATTATAAGTTTACTCTGTACCTCAGCACTTTCGATCCTGAAAGTTCTTTCCTACAGATTTGTACAGATAAATTTTAAGTTTCCAAACTCTCTGTAGATCCATACCCTTCAAAAGTTCCCAATTACATAACTCATCGAACGTTGAAAGGGGACACCTTTCGTAGTAGATCATACAACATGATCAGTAAAGTCGGCCAGTGGTGCCGTTGTCACTGCCTGTTAGTCTTAAAGCTACTATTATTAACCTACTAGGTTATAGTAGCCTTAAGAAGGTTAGGTTATGTTTTTAAGTTGATCACTTGATAAAGTTTTCACGAGCCAAAACTTTTTAGTTTTCCTACACACGATGAATGTCAAAACAAATAACACTTGTAACTTGAGAAATCAATCGCTAACAACTTTAAAAATACAGTTGTCTCTAGAACCTTGATCAAAGGCCCAATCAGCTCCTCAAACTTTACATTTTCACTGGGGTGAATCCCCTCCCCCCATACTAACTTGGTGGTAACCCCCACATCCCCGGCATNTTGTACGACTTTCCTGCCAAAGCAGGCACTTAAAATAAAGGTAGCCTTGGGTCGGAAAATTACCATAGTTACAAAAATAGATGCATATTCACTTTATATCTTCTTCATTCCATACTCAGTGGTTGTCAAACTGGGGTACACGTGTGACTTTCAGGGGGTACACGAGCAGCTCTCAAGGGAAAAATTATCAAAATCACAAGAGTATCTAACGTGGAGGGGGAATTTTTCTTAAGGCGACTGAGGGAATTTCTCTCCTTTGATTACCTGACATTTTATAATTTAGGCAAATTTTATCGTGGGGGTATATTATACTTTTAGTCATGACCGAGGTTGGGGCAATTTAAAAACTAAAAGTGTGGGGACCACTGCCCTACATGTTGGTGGACCTCATTCATAAACACCTTGTACATGTGTAAAGCACAAACGATCAGGGGGAAAATTAGTAACATTGTTGTTAGTTTATTATGTTCCTTAAAATAAAAATAAAACAACCTGGACACGAGAATCGAACCCGGGACCTTTGGCTTAGTACGCCAATGCTCTAACCACAGAGCTAGCCGTGAGTCGTCTCGTGCCCATGGTCATTCTTCACTCTTATTTTAAAGAATATATTCAGATGTAGCCATACCTGTACTAAACTATAATAGTGTGTTTATCTAATCCATCATTGTGGTTAGGTCTGATAAAAATATTGTAAAAATAACCCGAGTCAGAGTCAAAGGTGGTCAATAGATGCAGTGTGTCTACTCTTCATCCCCATTGTCCTGTGTTTGACCCTTGAATATGAGGGCCCAGGCAGGTAAAACCTCACTCCTGTGTTCGACCCTTGAATTTAGGGTTCAGTCAGGTAAAACCCTCACTCCAGTGTTCGACCCTTGAATTTAGGGTCCAGTCAGGTAAAACCCTCACTCCAGTGTTCGACCCTTGAATACGAGGGCCCAGGCAGGTAAAACCCTCAGTCCTGTGTTCGACCCTTGAATTTAGGGCCCAGTCAGGTAAAACCCTCACTCCAGTGTTTGACCCTTGAATACGAGGGCCCAGGCAGGTAAAACCCTCAGTCCTGTGTTTGACCCTTGAATACGAGGGCCCAGTCAGGTAAAACCCTCAGTCCCTGGAACTCTTCTTGACACCTCTGCTCCTTGTTTTCCAGCCTTCACGTTCCAGGAGAACCTACTGAAGACTATGGTGCAGATCGAGAACACATTCTTCTCTCTGGGGGATTCTTGCACCAGGGACTGTTTGATCATCTGTGACAGGGGCGCGATGGATGCCTCGGCATGTACGTACACCTCTGTTCAACATTGTCTTGACCCGCCTCTGTGGCGTGGTTAGCTAACGCGCTAGTTTTGTGTCGAGCTAGACTGCCTAGGACGGGAAGATCGAGGTTTGAATCTCGGTCGGATGAATTGGGAGTGGTTTTCCACTCCCTCCACGCAAATGTGGGTCCACTTCTTCTAAATTCAACCTTCCTAATTCTTAACCCATTAGCGTAATTAGTACATAAGTATATAACCCGGACGGGTGGTAAGATCCGGTGCTAAAAACAAAGCATTGTCTTGGGAGGCGGCACGTTCTGTTTGTGAGGATTAAAGCAGTAAAATGTTTGACCTAACATAAAGTACCTTAAGTGGACGGACTGCCTTCTGAGAAATGAAAAACTCCCGAGCAACGTGTATTCACCAAACTATAAGCATGGGTCTTTTTGCCTACCTCGTAAGGGAACGGCATCATCAGGTATGTATTATTTGATTTGGTTTAAAATTCAATCGGCTATTTAGTTTAAAAATAGTCTAATGATTGGTTCTTTCCCGCACCCAACTTCCCCCGCCCTCTCCTACTGGTCCGTGCCTATTGGAAACTCGGAGGGAATCTCTTCTCCTCGATTATCGGGTTGACCCAGACTACACGGTATTGATGTCCCCATTAAGCTGATAAGTAATCTTTTTTTTAAAAAAAATGTTTCTGCAATTAGGGGATCTTATTAATCTTGAATTGTTTATAACTTTTAGAGTTTTGTCGACTCCATTATTTTACTAATCTGAATCGTACTTTTACCTTGTAATTTGTATATGAATCGTGGGAAAAAAAAAATTTATGAACCTGAGAGTGAATCGGAATACAACAGAATTAGCTTCATTATCATCTTCATGCCACTGGCCGGGTCTATTTGGAACATGATCCTCTCCACCACCTCTCTTTCCTCCACCTTGACCCAGTCCTCTCCTCTGTCCTCCACACTCCTCCTTACTCCCTCCACCTCTCTTTCCTCCACCTTGACCCAGTCCTCTCCTCTGTCCTCCACACTCCTCCTTACTCCCTCTACCTCTCTTTCCTCCACCTTGGCCCAGTCCTCTCCTCTGTCCTCCACACTCCTCCTTACTCCCTCCACCTCTCTTTCCTCCATCTTGACCCAGTCCTCTCCTCTGTCCTCCACACTCCTCCTTACTCCCTAAAGCCTCCTGTCTCTTGGTATTCCCCCACCTCCATATCCAACATCCTTCTGGACATCCTTCCCTCCTCCATTTTCCTCACAAGTCCGTACCATCTTAGTTGTGTCTTCTCTATCCTGTACTGGACTGGATCTTCCTTTACTATTCCTCTTCCTCCCTCATTTCTCATCCTGTCAAATGTTGTCACACCGATCCTGCTTCAACAGAATAATATAAAATAGAAATAGATAACATATATACATTCAGTTAAATTACTGGTCTGGGGTCTGGTTGTTGAGTCTTATTACCGTTTCAGGTTATACGCATATATACTATCTACGATAATGAGTTAGGGATGAGTAGGGTTGAATTTAGAGGAAGTGTACCTGCATTTGCGGGGAGGAAGAGGTGGGGAAAGCGTTTTAGTTAAATAAGAAAAAATTCTTTGGTACACCTGCGTGAGATTTGAAACCTGATTTTCCTGTCATCCTCTGTTGCGAGAGTGACGCCTTAGACCGTACGGCCACCGAAGTGGCTAACGACCCATCTCTTGTCTAACTTGCTCGTGTAGCTCTGTAGATATTGTGCGTGTTGTGTTATCTGGTGTTTAAGATATCTTTTGTGTACACAGCTCTCCGTGTACCAAATGTTTTATTTGTATTCTCGGTGCTAATGTTCTCCATTCTTGATATCTACAGACGGAGAAAATATCGGGGGAGTTTAGTTAAAATAAGGGATGGGATCCTTAAGGATATTCGAAATTTCAAAATCAAGACTTGAACTTTTAAGAAAAATTTATAATTTTTTTCAAGTGAGATTTGTTTTAGAGCTCTACTGCTGCATTTTTGGTGGCTCACAACCAATTGTAGTTATAGGATGAACTCAACAACCAGACCCCGGACCAGTTATTTAACACACTCAACAGAATGTTAACATTTAGTTACTATTTGTATTTTATATTATTATATTATATTTTTATTCCTTCTTGATCGTCATGATTTTTTTTTTCTCAGTTTCAAATTCAAATTCAAGACTTGTATTCGTAGAATAGCGGCTTCGACCCGACTCTTAACTAAAAAGTATAGAATTTATATACTTGATATATTAAATAGCTAAGCTATTTTGTTGTTAAGGACGGTTATAGCCACTTAGCTCAGTTGGAAGGAGCACTGGCTTAGTAAGCCAAAGGTCCCAAGTTCGATTCCTATGTCCAGGTGTCATTTTTCAATTTAAATAATATATACGTGGCTAAAATAAACGATTTTTCACCAAGACTAAAAAAAAAGTGCTATTTTGTTTCTGGTGCTTTCAAATTACATTGAATAGATAATATATTGTAACTTGAGATGGTGATTTAATACTGGTCGAAATTGAGATGGTAATTTAATACTGACCAAACTGCCGGTGAGGTTTGATTCCTGGTCCGATGCACTGAGGATGTATTCCTCCCCCCCCCCAAGTGGTTTTCCATTCTCTATTCACGCAAATGTGGGTGCATGTCCTCTAAATTCAACTATTCTCATCTTTAACACATTAGGATAATTAGTATATGTGTGTACAGCCCAAACGGGGACTAAGACACAGTGAAAAAATATAAAACTTTAAAAATAAGTTATAAAAATATGTCAATTGACCGCCTCTGTCGTGAATTGTTCAGAGTTTACGACTACAGAGTTAAAGGTCTCTGGTTCGATTCCCGGCACTTCCAGAATCTTTCTGTGAAGCTGTGGGTCTGGAACGGGGTTGAACTCGACTTTGTGAGGACAAGCGAGGAGATACTTGATCTGGTCTAGAAAACTGAGATTCATGGGACATTGTTAACTGATGCTCGGTCATTGTTAACTGATGTTTGGTCATTGTTAACTGATTCTTGGTCATTGTTAACTGATGCTTGGTCATTGTTAACTGATGCTTGGTCATTGTTAACTGATGCTTGGTCATTGTTAACTGATGCTTGGTCATTAACTGATGTTTGGTCATTGTTAACTGATGTTCGGCTATTGTTAATTGATGCTTGGTCATTGTTAGCTTATATTTGGTCATTGTTAACTGATGCTTGGTCATTGTTAACTGATGTTCGGCTATTGTTAATTGATGCTTGGTCATTGTTAGCTTATATTTGGTCATTGTTAACTGATGATTGGTCATTGTTAACTGACGCTTGGTCATTGTTAACTGACGCTTGGTCATTGTTAACTGACGCTTGGTCATTGTTAACTGACGCTTGGTCATTGTTAACTGACACTTGGTCATTGTTAACTGACACTTGGTCATTGTTAACTGACGCTTGGTCATTGTTAACTGATGCTTGGTCATTGTTAACTGACACTTGGTCATTGTTAACTGACGCTTGGTCATTCTAGCTCGTTTGCGCGCTCATGCCATGGAGTTTTTGTTTAATTAGTTGATGTTTAGGAGCTATACTTTCCATCCACGACTGTTTCCGGCCTGCGGTAAGATCTTTATTCAAGCCATATATTTCCCACTACCGGGTTGCTAGGCTTGTCGTAGCTTCATATGACTTCATCCAGTCCCCCCGGCCGTTAATTCATCTCTGTGCAAGGGGTAAACCCACAGTTCACCAATAATAAAACTTCTCGGCCATGCCGGGAATCGAACCCGGGACCCTTAGCTAAGTAGACAAACACGCTACCGACTGAGCTAAGGTTTCAGACTATGTTTAGAAGCTGCTACAATTTATTATACATACAAGATCAATGTAATAAACTAGGAAACGAGTTTGGAATCCCTAATAAAGATAATACATAAATATATAAACAGCGGCAAAGATGATGTCTATGAGTCGGCCGCAGCGACCCTCACACGCCCATAGAGACTCGCGCTGGTGGTATAGTGGTAAGGGATGTTACTAACCAGTTGATGACTATGAGTCGGCCGCAGCGACCCTCACACGCCCATAGAGACTCGCGCTGGTGGTATAGTGGTTGATGTTACTAACCAGTTGATGACTGAACTGTGAGGTGTGATGTTCCCGTCTGTTCCCTCAGTCATATCCCCGGAGAAGTGGGGACGAATGATGGCTGCCAATTCTTGGAACCCGGTGGAGCTGCGGGATAACCGGTACAACCAGATCTGTCACCTGGTTTCTGCGGCCAATGGGGCGGAGGACTTCTACAGTACGGAGGTGAGCGCAACGTCAGTCTCGCTTACAAAGATACTTTGTGATTCCCGCACCAAAACATTCATAATGTTCCCATACCGAAGAGCCCACATTGTTCTCATACCGAAGAGCCCACAATGTTCTCATACCGAAGAGCCCACAATGTTCCCATACCAAAGAGCCCACATTGTTCTCATACCGAAGAGCCCACAATGTTCTCATACCAAAGAGCCCACAATGTTTCCATACCGAAGAGCCCACAATGTTCCCACCAGTAAGAGCGTATAATGTTCCAGGACCATGCCTGTAGGAGTGAGGGTATAGAGTTGGCCAAGGAACTCGACTACAATGCGGCCGCCGCATGGGTTGGACACCCCTACTTTGACGTCATTGACAACTCCACGGACTTTGAGACCAAAATATGCAGGATGATAGCGGTAAGTGGGACGTCTTTATATAGCTCTGATCGACTCTGGGATGGGGCTCTACATAGAGCCTGTGTTTTAACTTACCACTAAATGGTCATTTCACAGTCAGTTACATTAATGTTCAGGGCTCTAGAAGTTGCGTCTGTCCTATATCTATGTTGGGCTGGCATAATAAAAGAGTTAAATAATACAATTCCTATTTAAAGTTTGGTTCTTATTCTTTATAACCCTCTTAGGTGGCCTAACGGTATGACTTATCATTCTTGTGTTAGACTGGCCTGTTGATGACTGGCAGATAGCCGTTCGAATCCCAGTCAAGTCTAATAAAGTTGTTAATTTTTTTCTAAATGGTTTTCTATCCTCCCTCCAAGAAAATGTGGTTACACCTATTTTAAACACGAGCGAGTAGTGAAATGTGGTGCTAAACAAAAACAGGTAAATTGAAGGTAATTGATTAACATCCAGGTCTCTTTAGATGTGTCAGTTGATGTGTGTGCGCGCTCCTGTGTTCACAGAGTGTGTGCCAGAAGCTGGGTATAGACACGGGTGACCGCCTCCTCACAAACTCGAGGAAACTCAAGTTCCTCGTAAACGGCCCGCTGCCGTCCGACGCCGCGTTCCCGCCGTACCAGGACTTTGACGTGGTCCACAACTACCTTCAGACCAAAACGTCCAAGATGCAGACGCGTCTCAGGAAGAGGGGACAGAATGGTGAGTTCGGGACGGGTACGCCACATACGCGGAACGGTTGGACATCTTGAATTTTATTTACTCCCCCCCCCGCTTCCCCCGTCATTAGTATTGGTTTACCCTACCCGCTTTGGTTGCTCACAATAGACTGAACTGTCGATGACAGGGAGATCGTGGTTTGAATCCCGGTTGGGTAGATTTTCTTAAATTGTTATACGTTCTTCCTCCAAACATATGCGGGTACACTTCCTCAAAATTCAATCTTTCTCATCCGTAGAATATTGGAGTTATTAGTACATAGTGTGTAGCCAAAAAAAATAATAAAAAGACACAGGGGGAAAATGTATAAATACTTACCACAACTCAGAATGTCTTTTCATTCCTGATAGTCAGCTGACTCGCTGATACGAGTATGTGTGTGTGTTTGTGGATCAGGCCACTGGAGCTACATCCACACAATCCGCAAGCCTAAGATCCGCAACCAGGTGGTGGAGGTGAAGACGCAACTGACTCACAGAGATTACATCAACATGCTCGCCCAGCGGGATGACTCACACTTCACCATCTTCAAGAAGCGACGTTGCTTTCTGCTCAACAACCAGTATTTCCAGTTGGACATCTACAGAGAGCCGTGCCATCCCAGGTACACAGACAATATAGATCCGTACCATCTTAGGTACATGGACAATATAGAGCCGTGCCATCCCAGGTACACAGACAATATAGAGCCGCGCCATCCCAGGTACACAGACAATATAGAGCCGCGCCATCTTAGGTACACAGACAATATAGAGCCGCGCTATCCCAGGTACACAGACAATATAGAGCCGCGCCATCTTAGGTACACAGACAATATAGAGCCGCGCCATCTTAGGTACACGGACAATATAGAGCCGTGCCATCCCAGGTACACAGACAATATAGATCCGCGCCATCCCAGGTACACAAACAATATAGAGCTGCGCCATCCCAGGTACACAGACAATATAGAGCTGTGCGATCTAAGGTACACAGACAATATAGAGCCGCGCCATCTTAGGTACATGGACAATATAGAGCCGCGCCATCCCAGGTACACAGACAATATAGAGCCGTGCCATCCCAGGTACACAGACAATATAGATCCGTGCCAATCCCAGGTACACATACAATATAGAGCCGTGCCATCCCAGGTACACAGACAATATAGAGCCGTGCCATCCCTGTTACACAGACAATATAGAGCCGTGCCATCCCAGGTACACATACAATATAGATCCGCGCCATCCCAGGTACACAGACAATATAGAGCTGTGCCATCCCTGTTACACAGACACTATACACCCCAGGATTGTAAGGTCCTCTCCTCCACACTAAATGTCCTTGTATCGTGCGCAGATGTAAAGGTCTGATACTGCTGGAGACGTACTCGAGCGCCGAGGACGACCAACTCAAGAAGAGCCTACCCCTGTTCCTGCCCATAGAGAAGGAGGTGACAGGCAACCCGCAGTACTCCATGTTCAACCTCTCGCTCAGGGAGGAGTGGACGACCACCAGCAAGTTCTGCCACGCGCTGCAAGGTAACGGGTCGAGGACACTTTTACACACTTCAGATCGAGAACAGACATGTTCTTGCCTTATTAATTATTAGGTGTGTCCGAGTGCTTGAAAATTTGAATTTGAGTCTAATTTTAATAGCTCCTCAAAATTGACTTAAGAGATATTTTTTTAATTAAGAAACTCGAAAAATGCAAGCACTCAAATTTTTTTTTTCTTAAAAATTTCTAGCTTAATTAATTTTATTCAATGTTAAGGAATTATTTCATAGCAAATTTAGAGTCCTTCAATATTTCCTTTTGTCTAGTTTTAAAAAAAAACTACAGTTTACATCAAATATAATTAAAAATCTGATTGTATGTGGTAGTAATTAGTTGACGAATAATGTTATTCTATAATATCTATGTTTGTACATATAATTTATAAATGGCTTTGAGAAATTTTACTTAAATATTTATTGTACAAATATTGCTTCATATCACTCGAAATAAAAAAAAAAACTTGGATGTTTTTGTTCAATCTCGATTCGAACGCGACTCAATGAAAAATGCCGACTTGCACCTTAACTATTATTTATTTTATTTGAGGTATTTAACGCGCACTTTGTGAACCAACTGATTATATCAGCGCATGAGTTAATCTAGAACAGACACAACATCCAGTCCCCCGGTTGTTAATTCATCACGCTAAACCCACATTTCACCATTAATACATTTTTCAGCCATGCCAGGAATTGAACTTGGGACCCACAGCTCACTAGACAGACACGCTACTGATTAAGCCAAGGTATCACTTATTAATTACACTGTAATTTCGCTTTAATGAAGGTGTTAAAAAGCCCCTGCCCCCTTATTTGTTTGACAGTGTACCCAACTTTACTGATCTCATCCTAATATGTTATTGTTTTTTTTTTCCTCCCGTTCAGGCGCGGAGGAAGAAGGGAACGCCACGAGCAAGTTGAACGGCGTCAAGGAACCGCGGCTCACCAATGGCGTGTGATTCTATACCAAAGCTTTGGGCGGCCGCCTGAGTATGAGAATTTGATTGTTTTTGTCGAAAGAAGGAGAGAGTCTTTGAAATGAGTTAGTTGGTGAAACTAACAAATTATAATTTGTAGTAATATGATTGTTATAGTTACTGTAGAAGAGTACTTACTTTATAATGTTGGCACTAGGCTTTTTTTTTTTTCAGTACAGGATTCGTAGCAAATGGAAAATATATTTTTTAGCGATAGGGTAAGAAATTTATAGAGATTAATTTCTGAAATGTTTTACATAATATTTGAATGTTAGTAAGTTTTTAATTTATCTGTAGCTATAACATAGTCTTAGAGAGAGAGAGAGAGTATTATGTTTTTTTTATAATTTGTTTCCTTAAGTTTGTGCGAATCGGAGACATTCAATTTCTAATCGAAACCGAATGTCTGTTTACTGACTGAATATCTTTTTTCTTTGAAAAATGTTCAAACCCAATTCGATTTTTTTTATGAAGAATCCAATCGAAGCTAGATTTGTATGTATAAAAAAAAGTGTGTTTATATATTTTTTTAAATGAGGAGATTCTCAACCTTTTTTTTGTGTGGAGGAACCCTTGAAATATTTCTTAAAATCATAAATCAAATCGAAAAATCATAAGCTTGGAATATATTGGGACTAAGTGATATCTAATTCAGTTCAAATCTTTTAATCAAATATTAAGAATCGGAATTTCGGGAATCCAATACAAATATTAGTTATACTCGGCGAATTCAGATAGGAAAGTTTCTAAGATTCGCACCTTCTTAAATTTGTTTTAAAAAATGACAAGAGTTAGAGACGATATTTTTTATTATTTTTCACTGACTGTTGGCATCTCTTGTGATAGCACTTTCTTTTGATTGAATCCTCTTTTCGGGGATAGCGGTGTGGGAGATTGAAACGTCCCGCCAGTAGGTGTCAGGTGCTAATCACCCCTGTGAGTCAGGGTATGTTTTTAAAAAAATGACACACATAAATCAAGATGGCCGTCATCTCTCTGCTAGTAGCTAGACACAAAAACGATTCCTAGCTTGAATCCCGAGTCACGATGTATTATGGGTAGTATTTTATTTGTTGTGTCTTATTATTTGGTCGGGATGAGAATTGTGTAAACTGGCGCAATTACACAAGTTCAGAACTGGACACGAAGACAATATTAACTCGGGGGGTGTAAATATGTGTATTGAATAGGGGGGGTTCCCAATCCACTTTTTTTAATTCGAAACGAATCCCGATCCCGGATATTGGAAAAAAATTATGAACATGAGAGGAATAAAGTATAATAAAATAATATAAAATACAAATAGTAACAAAATGTTAACATTCTTTCTTATAATCCATTCATTATAAGATTCATACCTTCAGTTGAGTGTTAAATTACTGGTATGGGGTCTGGTTGTTGAGTTCATCCTATAATTATAATTGCTCTTGAACCACCATTAAGCAGTAAATTAGAGTTCTAAAACAAATTTCACTTGAAAAATTGAACAAAAAAAATTTTTTTTTAAAGGATTTGAGTCTTGAATCTGAAATTATCTCGAATCTCTTTAAATATTTAAGGTCACACCCATAGTTAATTTGTCATGAAAATAACGGCAGAAAATGAAAAACTTTTTTTTTTATTACGAAGCTTTGTGATTGTTGAATTTGGAATATTTTACTTTTGAATTGAAGTCGAGGCAAACGGATATTCAAAGAGAAGTTTTAAGTTTTCGAAGCTTCACCTCTACCCCTAAGCTACTGGCGAACAAGCTACATTAAAAGAATAGATAGACAAGACCTGCACACTTGCTAGAAAACTTTAGATCTTTCTATCTTCAGTTCAATGTTTAATTTAAAACGGTCGTTTGGGCCACATTTTCCCTTTGGAGAGAAATCATTTTACTCATGTAAATACCGACCGAACTCTGATTTTTTTGGGGTTTTTTGTTTGTATTCGTGGTCTTTGCTTCGATCCCGCTATGGTGCTTTGAGTAGTTATTAATTTTACTACACTTTGTATATATGTTTTTTTTTTCTTCATAAAGTGTGAAAACTGAAGGTTTCGTATGGGTGTCGAGGCTT
>CABFWO010003504.1:49534-63239 GCA_902155825.1 Timema genevievae
TTTTAAAGTTCATGTTGACCTTAAAAATCAACCAAATAAAACGGAAAAAAAAAGGTGTCGATATTTTTAAGAATGTGGCCTTGAGGTTTGGTCTGCTTTTCTTGCACATAATGGCCTTAGGTAGTTTGATTGTTAATTTGGTTTGGTTTTCAATCGTGTGAAGATTCCAATTTATTTGCTAATAAATTGTAATAATCCATTCTTGTCTTTTTTTATAATTTTTTAAAATCTAACGTGTCTTTATGAAAGGAATGTAAATATATTTTAATATATATGCTATTTAATTTGAATAGGAATTTGCGTTTTTCGCAGGATTATTTGAAACTTAAAATATCGAAGCCCTCCATCAAAAGGGACTCAAATTGTATTTACATTATTTACTAACATTAGGATTTAGGAGTGCTCGGGTGGGTATTTTCGATTTTGAGTCTAATTTTAATCAAAACTTATTTTTGTCCGCTTTATATAAATAAATATATGTTTCACAAAATTTTCAAGCTAGATTTCTGGTAAATCTTTGTGCATTAACCGAAAATTCACATGTTTTAAGAATGAAAATGGTTTTTGGAAAATAATCTATAATCACATAAACTTGGATTTTGACTAAAGTCAATAAATGTATGTGTACAAGCTAAACATTTAGGCCATCTGTTTAGCTTTGAGAGCTAATCTTTCCCAACATTGAAACAAATTAATTAAACACAAGATTTTCCGAGATTAAATCCAACACCTAACTTGAATACCCCTAATATAATTTCATAGATTTAGTTTGTAATTTTTTTGTTGTGTAATGTTATAGTAGAGCAGGGATGGCACAACTATGGCACGTGAACACAAATTGTTTGGCACGCTGACATAAAAAAAATAAAAATAAAATGTGATATAATTTTTTTAAAGTCATTATTTAGACAGCCATTTCATTATCATGTCTCGTAGAACTTTATTTAAAGTAAACAGTTAGAAATCATCTAGGTTCATGCCTAAGCACATCTTGTGCACTGCTGAACACAACGCGTTACGAACCGAAAATAAATATCTTGGCCAGTAAAATACAACACATTTCAAACTAATTTGGGAAATTTTATTTATGTTTTTAATTTCAACATATACAGGGTGAGGCATTTAAATTGTAATACCCACTAAACTCGCTATGGTGGCCACAAAGTCTAAGGCACTACTCTGACAGTAGAATAGACTGCCGATGACAAGGTTTGAATCTCGGTCGGGGGCTTTTACCAAAATGGTTTTTTCTCACTCTAACTCAAAGCAAATATAGGTACACTTTTTATAAATATAACTTCATCATCCCAATAACAATTAGGATAATTATTACATAAGTGTAAAACCCGAAGATGTGGAGTTAAAAGAGAGGCAAAATAAACCCAATAACAAACGCTAATAATAGGTGGAACACACTACGAGTTAAAAATTCAGCCAATCGTCAAGTGGCACACCGGTCCTAAAAGTTTGGCCATCCCTGTAGTAGAGTATGGGCCTATCGGGGCCATGCACTTGAATAAACTATAAAGATTTATAAAACTCTTATTTCTAGATCCAGGCCAAATCTTAACAATGTCATGTTATTCTATTCGTTAGGGCTTAACATGAGGTTAAGTGATGGTGACCACTACTTTGGATTTTACATTTTTCGGTTAGAGCTAGCGTCCTCATTAAAGTTCTCGTAAAGTTAACCAGAGGTCTACCCTGGTTAGCATTTTGACGTCCACATTAACTTCCAAACATTCCGCCATGTTGTTTTATGGCAATTGTTATTATTCAAGTGAGGTTACATTATTATCTTTAGAAAACTTTGGACAGTTATTTTATGGATTCTCTTGGTTTTAAAACTGTCCACCTGTAATTAAATAGATGTTTCACCAATGATTATCTAATCACAGTTTACGCTGTTATTAAACATTTCTGTATGCCTCTTTGGTGTACGTGGCATGGCGTCAGCCTAGCATTCAAATGACTCATGTTCAAACCCAGGCACTTCCAAATTTTGTTATTTTTTTTAAGAAGAAATTACTCCCAGTTTAACACCGAGATGATAATGTAATTACAGCAAGTTTTTATAGGATGATTTGTAAGTCGTCGTACGATGCGGGGCAGAGGTTTTTAATTCCTGATACCGACTTTTATCGTAACTATTCTTGCTTAACCCTACAGGCTCTTCTTTCCTATTCAAAATATGTAAATTCTTTTCAATTGTTTCACTTCGTGATTCGGAGTGGTTGTAAATAGTTATTATTAAATGACAATAGTTGTAGGCCTACCTTTGTTTTTGTCGTCTTGTAAGTTATTATTGTGTAGGCCTGAACGTAAATTTCCTTCACTTTCTCCCCTCCAGTACACAGCCATGGTTAATTAACGGGTTTTTTTATTTTAATTTTAAATTTTGTGCTTAAAAATTGACTATGACTCTACTGTTTGGATATTTAATTATTTTGAAGCTTAAAATATAGCGTTAAAATACACGCCTATTTAAAATAAACAGAGTAGGTATACCCATATTTATTTGCATAGAAAAAAGCATTATATATTATAAACTTATATGCATGAATATGATTATTGAATAACATGACGTGTTATAAACAACAACATAAACATGTATTATACTTTAATCTGTTTTCCTAACAACTCCATAACTTCACAGACATTTAAATAGGTACTTAGAATCTATTGGTTCAAATTAAGCCAATCAAAAGCTTTGTAACAAATCTAGTGCTCCGAGAAGCTTAATGATAAGAACTAATGGAAGGCACCCGTCCGTAAATTGACGAGCACATCAAAATAGTATTGTAAAGCGCAACACCAAGTTTAACCAACAGTTAGACTTTACGAACGGTTAAGTTACAAGGACTTTGACGTGACATTGTAAGATTGGGCCTTAGTATAATGTGTTTTTATTTTAATTTTGAAAAGTTAACTAGTATTTACCAAAATATATTCCCTACTCAAGGAATAAGTTAAGTTTCTGGGAGTTAACCCAGAGGTACACGGTTCAAATCCACAGAAGAAATTTTTTTTTTTCAAAAATTAATTTTCCCTGCATAATATTTATTTTAAGGATTTGTTTTGTTTTGTTTACTTTAAGTTCTAGTGATGTATACCTTAAGTCTCGATATTACTCAAGAGTTAACTGATTGTGACTCAAATCTCGACTTATCTTTTCTGTTGAATTTTACTAAACGTGAAATTTAAAATGCCTCCCACAAAACAGCTGAATATATATACAGGGTGTTTGGAAACCCATAGCCCAACTGCACATATAGCTTGGTTAAACCAAAAGTAATACTAAATTCTGGTATACTTACATCCAGAAAACTATGCTAGTACCATTAAATTGTGTTCAAAGTTTTGGCGTACAGCACGGGAATTGCAAATCTGTCAAGCATGCGTGTACAACAGGTTACATAGGAGTTAGGCACGCGGCACTGCACATGTAATAATTGCAAGCACTTTCTGTGATGTAGAACCGTTAATGATGACCCTCAGAACGTATTCACATTTCTAGATTGACTGGTGTGTTGTTTACTATTAATTGTGGTAGGTTCTGCTTCCGTGCTTCAAGATGTCGAGTTTTGCAGTGCCGCATGCCTAACTCCTATGCAACCTGTTGTACACGCATGCTTGAACAGCTTTGCTCTCCCGGCGCTGTACGCCGAAACTTTGGACACAATTTAATGGTACTAGCAGAGTTTTCCGGATGTGAGTGTACAGGGATTTTGTATTACTTTTGGTTCAAACAAACTATATGTGCAGTTTGGGCTACGAGTTTCCGAACAACCTGTATATTCAATAGTTAGATAAATGCTTACTTACTAAAATGATTTTGCTAAGTTTAATTTTCCCATTGGAAGTAAAAATTAAGGATTGAATTTCGAATATTTTGGTTTGATGGTTTGTATAAATATAAATAATATGTGTAAATTGCATAAGACACCAAATATAATTTACAAAATGTTTTATTTATAAAATTGTTAACAGATTTCATCCTAATTGATAAATTAACATAATGTAATTAAATTTTGATGTATTTTTGAATTGTAAATATTAATTGTAAGATAAATAACAGCACAGAATGAAAACATTTTAAAAATAATCTAGTATTTTATCTGTGTAGATATATATTTTTTGGGCAAACTTTCGTGATTGTTGAAGTGATATATTTTTTTCCCCTCAAAGCTGTTGATAATCCGCAATATGAGCTGACACACCCTTGTTGACGAAGAAAACTGTCGCCTGACAGATCTACAAACACAATACACTCAAATAAGAGGGTAAATTGCGAAGCATCGCGGTTTTATTTTTAACTCCGAGTTCCTGCCTTTTACCTAGGACTGTAAAAACCACCTTTCGCTTTCGTATCAAGTTTAAGAACACAAAGAACGCAAAAAAATATTTTCCTTAAAGCGATGTATTATATATATATTCGCAATACAATGTCCTTTTCCTGTGATTGTCCTTTACATGTTCCATTGTCCTTTCACATGTTCCTATTTACATGTTCCTATCATTCTTTAACAATTGCCTTTTATCTCCCTTTTGTGTTTTTTGGTTTCCTCTTTTAGGAAGTTGTGTTTCACACTCCCCCCTGATGAGTTCCGATAGAATGAAACCTAGGTCGGGAGAATGGGCGGTAAAGATGGATTTTCTTAGAGAAGCAGCCATTACCTCTCTGTCCAGTGGTAGCAGTGTAAAGTGTGAACTGTGTTCGTCCCTTTTATATGTTTCTATCCACCTTTCCTGTAACTTCTTACGAATATAACTATAGTATCTTTATATAAAATGGTGGCTACAGACTGGGTAGAAATGGAAATGCAATGGAACTTAATACAAAATAAGAAAAAGTCAGAGAATTTAAATACTTGACTGATTCTTCCCCTAAACAGTTAAAACAAAAGTAATAGATTTTGTTTCTCGTTGCTAACAAAATGTATCTACAAAATATGTTGGTCTTAACACGAGATGTTTGTAAAGAACTTTTATCATAAAACATTTACACAGGGACACAAATAATACAGAAAACATTAAATTCTAGAAAAAAAATACTCATCTTAAGGTTTATCTTGAGTAGCTGTTAAGATTGTTTCCCAAAATTGGTAATAAAGGCTATGAACGGAAAAAAATCGCCATCCACCGAGAAAAGGGCCAAGCCGGGACTTTTTTTTTTAATTCGGGGAATTCTTATATCAAATGTTTTGTAGCCACCCTCTTAATATCCCGACCAATGGCCCTTCGTCTCCAAGACCCTAAAAACATTACACACATGTTCAAATACAACAGTTTTTTTTTAAACATTTGATCTGGCGGAAACTTTGTTTATGTTTACCAATATCCACTTGAAGTTTTGACAAGATTTTGGACAGTTACCGTGCGCTCAATTTTAATGATTACCTTGATCTAAAAAAAAAAACGCTGAGGTTGCTGCAGTAGTTTTTTTTTCCTGTTTTTTTTCTGGTACTTAAGTGCTCTTGTGATGTTATTTATTAGAAACCCTGAGTTAATTATAAGATTTGTACTTTTGTCACTAACTTCCATTGTAATTTAAGTTAGTATTTTTTTTTCTGTTAGTGTTAAGTCTTTTTTGTTGCCACTGTTAGGCTGGCGCCACACTGGAACGAAGATATGACTCACATTTTCAGCGAAAGATTGCTTATACATTTATTTTTATGGATCCAGCGGTTCTTGGTTCGATCCCTGGCGATTTCAAAATATTTCTTTGAAGCATTGGGTTTGGAACAAGGTCAATCTCAGTCTTGCGAGGACAAATGAGGAGCTATTTGAATAAATAGGTAGCGGCTATGATCTAGAAAACTGAGATTAAATGACCGGAGAGTTTCTTTGTGCTGATCACATGACACCCTCTATCCGCAAATGTTGGAACTATAATCACTAACAGTCACTAAGGCACAATTGCAGGCTCATACCACGGAGTTTTTACCCCTGTATTGCGCCACGTTGGAAAAGAGATCTCTCAATCCGTCGCCCATACTGCGTCAATACGCCGACATGAGTGTCGCTCTGGTTTCTGCCGGCCGATAATCGGTTGGTCGGAGAATCGGCCCTGTAGCAACGCGGATGAGGCCCCGTGCTGACGGCTTTTCAGCCGGACGCACTCTGAGTAGTCTAGTCCATGCGTTCCTACGGATACAATGTTTGACGAAGAAGGTTTTCTAATTAAGTGTACAAACCAGATTGTGTTATTTAAATTTGGGCGGAAAATACGCCGCGGAGCTTTACACTGTGTTATTTTCCAGTTCATACTACGGCAGAAGATACTTTGCCGAAAATATGCGGCTTATCTTTGGTTCAGTCAGCCATACTGTCTTTGTATTATATGTGTTGCATAGTTTTGAATTTTTTTTGTTTAGATTAAAAAAAAATACATTGTTTGAAGTTTTCAGAATGTGAGTGTAGTTTTTTTTTTCTGGTAACGGATGATTTTAGCACTGCTGTGTTGTTGAGGAATTAAATGATTTTCTTTGTTACCAATATTTTGTTTAGTTGTGGAATTTTTTATTGTGATTGTGCTTTAGTCGAGTGAAATAAAAGAAGAAGGATGTACCGGCTACAGAGCATTCCTCTTGTGTTGAGGAAATTATACCATCCTAAATACATACCTACGTAATCACGCTGTTCCTTAGGGGGTAGGCAAGAAACTGTACATATAACTCAAAATACAACTACTCCCTACTTAATCCATCCTCACTAACTTTCTCCACACTTCCCTATCCTTGCATACTCCCTTCAATATCCATACACAGAGTCATACATGCTCTTTTATTATTAAAACTTTTAATGTTTCTCTTTTTCACACATTTGTCTACAACATTTAGCCACGTCTTACATGACCTACCCCTTCCTTTTGATCCACACACTCTACCTTCATATATTTTCTTCATCATCCTCTCAACATGCCCAGACCAACGTTTATTGTATTCCCTTTCAAACCGCACCCCGTCAGCACCCATTCATCACTGACTCTGTTCATACGAGTTTTTCCGCAAACCTTTCTTAAATATCTTATTCCAGTCACATTCACCTTGCTCTTGTGTTTCTCCTGACACACCCACATATATAAAACAATATTGGTGTCAACATACTTGTACATACCGCCATATTTGTCTCGTTTGATACTGATTAAATAAATTAATTAATGTAACTATGAGATTTTTAACTGTGAAATAACCTTATAGCTTTCAAAGTTCTGTTCCTTTGTTGAATTTTTTTAAATTCAATTATTAACTGTCAGCCTATTAGTTTTTCTTTTAATTATTTCAGAAATTTGTTGGTCTGACACTAGGAAATGTTCAAGCCGGTTCGTCAATTTTCTTGAAGAGTTAATTTTTAGCGAGGTTCTTGCTAACTGTATATTGTGTTGCTGAGCTGTAGTCATGTCTTTGTACTTTTTATGAGGTTTAGATTTGAGACGATTGGTAAATAATGAGCAACAAAATGAGAAGGCTTACTGCTCATTTTCTTATTAAATCTTTCTCTGAAGAGAAGGTTGTTGCGTGTTGACTAACTTGAGAGTAAGTTCAATCTTCACAGGAAGTTTTTATTGATAAAAAAACAAACAGTCATAAACTATTTGTTACCTGTCTTATGTAAGCCAAGAGTGAATAAAATTTGACGGTTATTTTTCTTACCCATAACATTTCTGTTGTTGATCTTATTATTTTTTGTCTTTTTGTGAACCCATAAAAACTGTCCATGTATCCATGATTGGGGGAAGTCAACTCCGGTGGTCTTGGGGGTAAAGTGCTCACCTCAGGACTTGATGTTCGTTGGTTCAAACCCAGCCGGTGTCGACCGATTATTCTTGAGCGATAAAACTACGTTGTCGGTCCCATTTAGATTGTGGCATAGTAAAATAATCCTGGAAGGTATGTGAAAATTACCTTTCCCGGCAACATTGGTAATTCCTTTTGTTCTTGCTCATAGAAATTCTCATGTGCTGATATAATCAGTAGGTTCAGAAAATGAATGTTAAATACCTCAGATAAATAAAATTAAAATAATGATTGGAGAAAAATAAACTTCCAAGTGCAAACTTGGTTGTCCGGCTCACAGATGAGTGGGTATGTTTCAGATCATAACAACCACCACATGACAACCCGTATCCACAAATGTTAGCACTAAGCCTATCATCATTAGCTGCGGTAGTCGCTCGGTTGGTTCAGATCAATTGCGAGCTCACGCCTTGGAGTTTTTTTTTCTACCCAATAAGGTAGCTAGCCACGTATGGTTCCAGTTTGGAAAATGTTATAAAGGTAAGGCCATATGATAACACGTCAAGGTAAGGCTAATTACCACCTTTCAGAACAAATAGTGTACAGTCTAGGAGTAATAGGTCTATACAGGCTTTTAAAGCAAAGTTTATATTTATTAAATCCAATGAATACAGTGAGCCCCAGATTATCCGTCGCTCACGGGTCTGGGACATGCTCGGAACACAAAAAAGGTCGGCTAATATGAGGAGTAAAGAAAACTTTACTAAAACATTAAAAACAAGTTACAACAAGAAATATGGTTTTATAAAAATATTTAATTTTTTTTTTTTTTACCTTTTACTTACTGTCTACGATTAAACTACGCATAACACAAAAAGAAAAATGTGATTGGACAAAAAATGAAAACAATAAAACAACAAAATTTCAAAGACAAGGACCAGAGCACGAGAGGTCGGATATGTCCAAGGAGACGGACATTCAGAGGTCGGATGCGGAAGGGTATACTGTGCATACAGTAGAGTTTTGGTTATCTGACCTATGTCAATCCAACATATTAGATAATAAAAGTTGCATTAATTAATTAAAATCCAATATTTTTGTTTTACATGGATAAAATAATAGTTATGTAAATTAATGCATTATTCATATGATACAGCAATAAACCTTATATCAAACTTTGTCAGAACGTCTATTTAATTGGGGTTTAATTGGTTTTCGGTCCTGTTTAGGTCTGATAGTTGACTTCAGATATATATTGTAATAAACTTATGTCTGTGAATAAAATTTTAGTCAAGTTTGATATGCCCAAAAAACTTGTCCAGCTAATTGAGGTATGTTTGACTGATACCTGTGGTAGGGTACAGGTTGGAAGTCACTTATCAGGTACTTTAGAAATACATAATGGGTTGAAACAAAGAGACGCTCTTTTCCAATTGCTCTTTAATCTAGATAATACGTAATAGGTAATGCAAGAGAGCAAGGAAGGTTTGACGTTAAATTGTATAATGCGGCTATTATGGTATACGTACGGTTTAGCTTTGTTGGTTGGAATAAAAGGAAGGTGTGTCATGAAATGTAAACATTTTACTAGAGGCTAGTGAGGAAATAGGTTTAGAAGCGAATACTGAAAAGACCGATTATATGTTCACACATATTGGAGACAATCATTTAGAGATAACTGCGACCAATATATATATATATACATATATATATATATATATATATATATATATATATATATATATATACACACATATACAATAGTTTTACCGGATGTTTCCTATTGTGAAACGTGATCTCTTACCTTACACGACAAAAATAATTGAGGGTGTTTGCAAACAAGGTGCTTTTTAAAGATAGCTGATCCAAAAAGGGATGAAGATATTCGGGAGTGGAGGAGGTTATATAATGATGAGTTATATACTCGTTACTCATCACAATACATCGCTAGGAGAATAAAATCTCACAGATTACAGTGGGCGGGACATGCCACACGAGTGGAATAATCTAGAATCTTGTTCAGAGTATTGATTGGCAAACCCAATGGGAAGAGAACATTGAGACCTTGGTACAGTTGGAGGATAACGTTAGAATGTACCTTGGAGAGAGGGTGTAATGAGGTGGACTGGATAGAACTAGCTCAAGATAGGGATAGGGTATAATGAGGTGAACTGGATAGAACTAGATCAAGATAGGGATAGGGTGTAATAAGGTGGGCGGGATAGAACTAGCTCAAGATATGGATAGGGTGTAGTGAAGTGGACTGGATAGAACTAGCTCAAGATAGGGATAGGGTGTAGTGAAGTGGACTGGATAGAACTAGCTCAAGATAGGGATAGGGTGTAATAAGGTGGACTGGATAGAATTAGCTCAGGATAGAGATAGGATGTATTGAGGTGGACTGAATAGAACTAGCTCAAGATAGGGTAAAATGAGGTGGACTGGATAGAACTAGCTCAAGATAGGGTGTAATGAGGTGGACTGGATAGAACTAGCTCAAGATAGGGATAGGGTGTAATGAGGTGGACTGGATAGAACTAGCTCAAGATAGGGATAGGGTGTAATGAGGTGGACTGGATAGAACTAGCTCAAGATAGGGATAGGGTGTAATGAGGTGGACTGGATAGAACTAGCTCAAGATAGGGTGTAATGAGGTGGACTGGATAGAACTAGCTCAAGATAGGGATAGGGTGTAATTAGGTGGGCTGGATATAACTAGCTCAAGATAGGGATAGGGTGTAATTAGGTGGATTGGGTAGAACTAGCTCAAGATAGGGATAGGGTGTAATTAGGTGGGCTGTATAGAACTAGCTAAGGATAGGGATAGGGTGTAATGAGGTGGATTGGATAAAACTAGCTCAAGATAGAGCTATGGTGTAATGAGGTGTAATGGAACTAGCTCAAGATAGAGATAGGTGGGAGTTCTTTTTAAAGTGGAACAATACGCTTTGGATTTTCTAATGCCATAATGTCATTTATTAAGTGAATATTTAACACATTCAAAACTATCATTTTTTTTATCAATGGTTCATCAATAATTTTCAGGGAAAAAGGATATATAATATACGCAGTCTGTACTAATTTAAAAAAATGTTTATCCATTAAACCAGTTGCGTTGAGGTTCAGAACATTTAAGAAAGATCAGAGCTTAATCATAAGCCAACATGTAGACCTACTGTATATTACATCACTTTTGTTTTTAGTGATGTAATGATAAGATGTATTAATTATTGGTGGTGATTAGGAAAAAAGTATAGCCTGTAGCTTAAATCTTAAGATGGCCTTATATTATAATTATCGTATATTTTGTCTTGAGGCAGGTCTGCTACTTTATTCAAATGGAATGCCTCCAGCATGTATTTTATTAACTTATTATTTTATATCCCAAAACTTCGTCTTCTTTCTCTGTTTCAATTAATGATTCACTAGTCCCTTTACCATCTCACAATTTGCCCTCATCACTAAATTTGATATATTTTGAATCTACAAGTTTTAAACGAAAGTTTATAGATAGATATTATTTTTAATTTTTGGTAAGCAGTTCATGAACTATCTACCAAAAGCGCTGCTGTAAAATGAATATAATACATTTCAAAGAGTCCAAATATTGTATTCATCTTTGATGTTTCATTAAACGTTTTTAGTATAGGCCATAGATTAGGTATAGGCCTATATTTAAAGAATAAGAAATAGGTCAGCTTACCACAATTTCCTTATATTCCATATTTATAATATTATTTTGACAAATAAACGTTTCAATAATGTTTCATTTACCTGTTTATCTTTATAAGAGATCTATCTAGAAATTCTAGTTTTGTTCTGTGATCAGATTTTGTTCGTAATGCTGCCGCTCAATGTTGACATTTTTTTAAGTTAACATATGTTGGAAAGTGTAGCGTGTGTATCTTTTATAGTGTAAAAAAAATGTCTACAGACAAATTAAACACAGACATTTACCGTTTCAAACTATTCCTATTCGAAAAAGTGAAACCCGAAATAACTGCCGACCCTCCGAATGTACCCAAACCAAGAAGCGGTCATAGAATCGTTTGCAACTCGCATAGTCTCTATTCGTTCGGAGGTTATAACCCTTTCATACCGGACGACGAACCCTGGTTAAGAAACGACCCGGAATGGTTAGAGACCAAACCGCTTTTCAAAGAACTGTGGAGTTTCAATTTCGCCACCAGGACATGGAAATCTCTTCAGTGCAAGGGCGAAGTACCCAGAGAACTGGCTTCTAACGCGGTACTGTTGGCAGGGAACACTTTGATGGTTTACGGGGGTGCGGGGTACCCTTTCGGTTCGTTCAGCAGTAACAAGCTCTATGTGTGTAACGTGGGGGATTACGGACAGATGCAGTTGGTCGAGACGAGGGGCTCGAAACCCCTCAAGCAGTACGGTCAGGCGCTCGTCCTGCACGGCACGCACCTGTACACCGTCGGGGGTACGACCGGTTACGAGTTCACGGCGGACGTCCATCGGCTCGACCTGAGCACCGGCGTCTGGGAGGACGTTCACACCTGCTCCGGGGGGCTCTCCGAGATGCCGGAAGGGAGGTACAGGCACGAGTTGGCGTTCGACGGGACCAGGATCTACGTCCTGGGGGGAGGGACGGCCATGCAGGTGTTTGGATTGAACGTAAGTCGCATATCGGTCTCAGGTGACCTGGCGGTCTGGGGGTAAGGTGTCAGACTTCTGGGGTTCAATCCTCGGTGCCGGCACAGATTTATCTGATCACCAAACCCTTCCTTCACCTCTGACAAGACGTGTATTAATCACAACTTGTGAATGTGTGGAATGCCAGGCCTCCACCGTGGTTCGGATCCCACGTTAAACTGTAGGTCCTCCATTTCATCTCACAATCACTCTACTATTACACATTAGCGTAAGTGCGTATAACCCGAACGGGTAGTAAGACGTGGTGATAATAATAATAATAATTATTATTATTATCGGTCTCATTTATAACCTAAAATAAGGGCGGGTGTGTTTTCCAGCGTTATAGCGCCAATAATGCTTTGTTTTGAATGTGGTCGAAATAATCGGATAGTTTTGAAATAATTTTGGATTTTTTAAGGCCTACCTTTGAAACCTCAAAAATAAATATTCGTATATGTACCTCATGGATCCTTCAAAGTATCCTCAAGACTATTCGAGTGCAGCCCAAGTAATATTTCTAGCTGTAAGATATGTCTGTTCTTATAGATATTGGTTTTCAATGTTCATAGGAAGAACCTTATCTGACTACTAGAACATTTACTAGATCTACTTCATGTATTCATGTACATTAATTCATACAAGCTACAGCTGTCACTTTTTGATGGATATTATCAATATCAATAAAATTGTAAAATGTTTTTAATGTATTTTTAATAAAAGTTACTTAGCAGAAATCCACCTCGGTGGCGGTTAGATAACGCCCTAGTTTTGTGTTGCGATAGACTGCCAAGAACGGGGAGATCGAGGTTCGAATCTCGCTCGGGTGAACTGGGGGTGGTTTTTCCTAAATGGTTTTCCACTTTCCCTCCACGCAAATACTGGTTCACTTCCTCTATATTAAACCTTTCCAATTCCTAACCCATTAGTGTAATTAGTACTTAAGCGTATAACCCAAAAGGGTTGTAAGACGCGGTGCTAAATAAAAAAATAAAATCTTGCAGAATCCTAGACTCTCCATGGGACTCATAGTGGAGCATTACCGAGCATGATAGTTCATAGTCCTGAACACTCAGGAGATCCCAGGCTCTAGTGACCCCTATGTCTGAAGAGTAATCTGTGACTCACGCAGGTGGTTCCTGTGTTCAATGTGGAGTCTCGTTTATGGGAGCGGTTCCCCACCCGTCCAGATTCTAAGGCCCCGCCTCCTGGGTTCCCCGAGCCCAGGCGTTGCCACGGAGCGGCGCAGCGAGGCGCGTTCGTCTTCATCTGCGGGGGATACAACGGCAGGAAAGTGTTCAACGACG
>CABFWO010003504.1:65230-85603 GCA_902155825.1 Timema genevievae
CATACTCCCTTCTCTTCAACAACATCCGTACATCCTCACTAACTTTCTCCACACTTCCCTATCCTTGCATACTTCCTTCTCTTCAACAACATCCATACATCGAGTCATGTATTCTCTTTTATTCTTAAAACTCTTAAATGTTTCTCTTTTTCACACATTTGTCTACAATATTTACCCACGTCTTACATGACCTACCCCATCCTTTTGATCCACACACTCTACCTTCATATATTTGCTTCATCACTCGATCCACACTCATCCTCTCAATATGCCCGAACCAACTTAAGACACTTCTCTTACATTGACCTATTGTATTCCCGTTCAAACCGCACTCTTTCATCACCCATTCATCACTGACTCTGTCTACACAAGTTTTACACACACATTTCTTAGATATCTCATTCCAACATCATTCACCTAGCTCTTGTGTTTCTCCTGACAAACCCACATCCATAAAACAATGTTGGCATCAACACACTTTTATACATTTCCATCTTTGCCTCTTGCGATGGATATTACATCATTCTTTGCGATAGTCCACATACATCCAACTACTCTCTGAGATGCATTCAACCGTCTGTTGATCTTACGATCTCTTCCTTAATTTTTACAGAACATGCACAAAATCATTAATTTGTTCTAAAAGTTTTCCATTTATACTAAGTTCACAATCATTTTCTGGTCTGTCCTTGTCAAAAACTATCACCTTAGTTTTTGGAGTCATTTATACTATGATCCGTTCTGCAAGTTATCTTCACTCTCAGCCATTAATACAGCGCCATCTGCATATAACACCGCTCTCACATTCACAGTGTCCGTTCGTACATCGCATGACTGCATCCTCACAAGCTTTTTTACTTCTCATGTATATTCGAGACCTTTTTATTTTTCATGTAGAACACTTTTAAAATTTCAGGGTCATATTATGTAGTATATTTGGGCTATTTTGATTTTAAAAAAAATCTCAAAAAATTGAAAAAAGGATTTCCTTAAAAGAGAATATATATTATGCACGAAAAGGTTGTCGTTATAAAATTTGAGTGTCGGCTTTGTTATTTTTAAATATTTCAAAAGTATTTTTCACTCTCGGTGATAAACTTATTCAAACTATTATAATGGTATATTTTGTTCAAAGTTCAACTGGTGTGATTAAAAAAAAACAATTGTGATTTTGTAATTAGTTGAGTCTTGAAATGATAAATATTGTTATTCCTATAAAGCTGTGTTTGGAATCAAGTGCACTAAGCAATATATATGATTACATAAATATCACCTGCTTCTGTGACCGCGAGGTCTCTGCCGATGGATGACAGGTAGATCGAGGTTCAAATCTCTGTCGGGTATAATGAGGGTGGTTTTTTCAAAATGGTTTTACTCTCTCCCTTCATGCATTTGCGGGCACATTTCTTCTGACTATATATATAAATAACCTTCCTATTATATAAAATCATAAGTGTAATTATTACATAAGCCTATAACCTGAACAGGTAATAAGGCGCGGTGCTAATATATATATATATATATATATAATAGAAACACAAACACATATTTACAAACACTTTTAATATTTTGATACAAGAGTCAGAAAAATAAGACTAAAAAAGTAAAACCAATGTGTTTTAAGCAGATGCGTCGTAATTGCGGCTGCTATTTGGGGATTGTGTGTCTTCTCCTTCCAAGGAGCAGGACGGTGGGTTATAACTGCCCCATCCACACCTCCTATTGGGCTGCACTCGCATGTGACCAGCTATTAGTTATAACTTGTCTTCGCCATCTCTTTTCACTTTAAAACCCCTACCTTTTTATAATGGCTTCCATTCTTCTCCTCTCATTTGCACACTTTCTGGTATCTGCTATTTTTTATTCCCTTTTTTTGTGCATTGATTAGATATCTTATAACTTTTAAAGTCTAGTCGTTTTGTTCTACTTCTAATTTATTTCCTTTATTCTTTATTTCCTATTTCATTATTATTATTATTATTATTATTATTATCAGGGGAGGCCAAGAAAATTATGGGAGGAGCAGATAACAGAAGTGTTAAAGTGAGAGGAGAAGAATGGAAGAAATTAAAAGAGGAAGGGTGGTGGAAGAATAGAGGAATATGGAGGCATTTTACTAAACTGACCCGGCCACAGGCTGGAATCAGTTGATGATGATATAATTTTATATATGACTTAGTACTAATGCAGTCTACATGTTCGATGTCGCACGTTTTTCTTGTAGACCTACAGTAGACCTACGAAGGCAAGACAAGCAAGAGGAATACAACAGGATCGGCTGAGGAGCCCCATGACTGTAGAGCACTTGAGGATAAGTGTGGTTCGAGGTTGGCGACCAGGGCATCATTTGTTTTGAAGTTGACCCCAGTGGTAAATAGGCGTAGAGAGAAGTACAATCATATTGTCGAGGTGTCTACCATCCGGGAAAACTGGAACTAGCCGGGAATTTGAAGTGGTTGGGGAAAAACGGGAATAAGTCGGGAATTTGAAGTGGTTGGAGAAAAACGGGAATAAGTCGGGAATTTGAAGTGGTCAGGGGAAAACGGGAATAAGTCGAGAATTTAGTGAATTACAAAAAAATAACCGGGAAAATGTTTACTCAAAATATGTAGTATGATAATCAGTAAAACAATACATTACGATGTGATTCAAACTGTAATTTTTTGTTTGTAGCTGTGTAATATATTTTATAATTTTTCTAATTCCTAGTAGACTATGTTAATACAAATTTTAAATCTTATCATTATTCATAAAATAGATTAACAAAACAGAGGGGTGGGGGGAGGGGGGTGACATATATTAGAGTCGGGGGATTTTAGAAAATGATCAGTGGAAATCAGGGAAAAATCCGGGAGTTTCATTGGTCAAGTTGAGTAGACAACATGTATTGTATTTTAATAATCGTCAACTTGGAGGCATAAATTTTTCTGTGCCCTTACATCATATCAACTGAGCCTCTGTTGGCGAAGATTGTGCCAGCTAATGCTGGTAGAGGGTGTCATGTGGTCACCACGAGCCTTAAGGCCGTTAATCTCAGTTTTATAAACCGGAGCTGCTACATATTTGTTCAAGTAGCTCAACATTTGTCTTAACGAGGCCGAGTTTGACACCGTCCAAGAGACACTGCTTCATAGGAAATTTCTGGAAGCTCCGAGGATCGAACCCAAGACTATTGGATCAGAAGAAAGTAACTCAGGACCACAAGAGGCGTTTTAGATGTTTACCAAACACACAATCAATATGTCATTAAAAATAAATTAGGAATTAAAATTTAAAAATGCGTTAGACTTTTTTATTCTCAATTTTATTAAACAGTTGCTAGATTTACAATATATTTTTTTCAACAAGACTCGTAATCCTAAAATGTTAATTGATCATTATTTATATTTTTTAGGTGAGGCATTTTTGAAATACAGATTCTTTTTCAATTAACAAACATTTATATATATTTTAAACAAAACTTATTTTATTTATATAAATATATAATCATATGAATGATTGATTAGCTCATTAATTAGAGGACAAATTTTTCAGACATTAAAATATTTCAAGTATTTATATTTGGCATTATTTAAAAATTCTCTATTGGTTTCTAATATTGTTTAAAATAAATATGGTTTAATTCTAAGAAAATTGATTATACATGTTCTAAGCTATTTAACATTTATTTATATAAATGGACCCCTTTTGAGCCAAAGTTTTTACGATTGATTAAGATTACCTCTCTTCCAAGATTAAAAAAAGGGAAAAAATGGCGCCAAACAGCTGTATTAGATTAAACATTGAAAATAGGATGGAAAGTCAAGGCCTACACGACTCACTAGAAAACTGTAGGGCCTCAAAGCTCACAGTTAAAACACAACAAAACGCACAATTATGTAATTTTCAAGGTTTGTGTTTTGTTGTGTTTTAATTGTGAACTTTTGAGGACTACAATTTTCTAGTGAGTTGTGTAGCCATTGCCCTTCTACCTTCCTTTATATGTTTGATCCAAAAATTTTAAAAATATAGTGGCCACACAATTTTTTTTTATCTACACACTTTACCAGACACAAACATTTATGTTTATCAACAATTTTGTGAAATGTTTAATACTGGGTTGTACATTAGAACTCCAACTATCCAGATAGATTTGGGGGGAAAATACAAAAAATAATAAATCGGCGAGAAGTTGCCTAAAGCACGTGATCACCGGGGGAAGGGGGGACACGACTCCAACCCCCCCCAACCAAAAGACCCTTCCGCCCTCACTCCTCGGCCGCTGTCATTTCGTTCTATTGTATTGCGCTGTGTTTATGCATCGTAATTTCTCATACTCGGTGTGTGTTTTTACTTGGGTTCAAAACTTAAACGTGTTGTTCTTTCATTGAGTGATAAAGTTGAAATTATTAAGGTGTGTCTGATAAACAACTGGCTGATCGATTTGGTGTAGGAACTTGTTCTATTTCTGACATTAAAACTAACAGTGCGAAGATTTTAAACTTTGTTAGCGCATTAGACAGCAAGGACGGGAGCTCTTCATTTTACAATTAATACTGTATTTACATACTTTAACGTAATTTTAATAGTACATTAGCTATGTTTAATTAGATTTTATCAATAAAAATAGGGTTTTTACTTTGTCAGATATTATTTTTTCTTAATTATCCCTCGGCTACATCCGCATATCCGGATTGGCCCGATCCCCAATTAGGCCGGAGAATTGGAATTCTAATGTATATTCTTTTAAAACTAAAATTACAAGAAAGTAATCTCAATTTTACTAGAGGTAATTCAAAATGTTCT
Organism: Timema genevievae; assembly: GCA_902155825.1. Taxonomy (NCBI): domain Eukaryota; kingdom Metazoa; phylum Arthropoda; class Insecta; order Phasmatodea; family Timematidae; genus Timema; species Timema genevievae. The sequence goes on from CABFWO010003504.1 coordinate 70,016, forward strand.
GGTTAGTAACCAAAATTTCTGACTTTTCTTTGACTACTGTAATTGGTTGATTTAGTGTTGTTCGTGTGGTAAACCTGTGGCCATTACAAGGCTCCTTAAGGGTCTAGCAAACGGTACATGACACTCTGTCTTGATACCTGTTCAGTTTATACATGTGATAATTACTCTAATCAGGTAGGGAAGCGGAAGGAAGCACTTAAGAGGAAATGTACCTACATTTGTGTGGAGGGAGAGTGTGAAACCATTTGGTAAAAACCACCCTCAGCACATCTCCCCGTCGTTGACAATCCAGTCTACTGAGACTGATGCCACGGACTGTTCCGCCATTGAAGTAAGCCCCAAGGATGTTAATACTAGAAAACCTGCTTTGGTGTCCACATGGTCTAGGGCGCTACTCTCGCAGTAGACTAGACTGCCGATGACGGGAATATCAAGGTTCGAATCTCGGTCGGATGTAATGAGGGTGATTTTTCCAAAATGAATTTCCACTCTTCCCTTCATGCAAATGCTGGTACACTTCCTCTAAATATATATCCAAATCCTTTAAAATCATTGGCGTAATTAGTACATAAGCGATGCTAAAAAAAAAGTGGTAAATTAAGTTAAAATCCACCGCCTAATTAAGATCAAAGAGTCTTTGAAAGTGTTTCATACAGACGTGTGGAATTTTTTTTGAGCGCGACCCATTAATAGTTGGCATTTACATCTGACATTTTGATATGTTATTATTTCTCAACAAAATATATACACACACACTCACACATCATAATCTTATATGTATACTACTAAAATTAAAAAAAAAATCAATTTTATAATTACTTTATGTACATTTTCAGTCCAATTTTCATAACAGGGGCTGTTCAGAAAATACAAAGGTATCGTTATGTGGTCAAAATTGATAACATTTTACTATAATATTATTTAATATATATTGATAATATCTATCAAAAGTTTGTAGATAACACGACTTAATATATGAATACATAAAAGTAGATCTAGCAGGTTTTTCTTCTAACTGTAAGATAAGGTTCTTCCTATTATAACTGTACTGTATCAAGAATCATTAGTTTCGACTGAATCTCGTCAGGAAATGACAAACTGTGTCATCAATGTTCAGATTCAACAGCAAGTTTTATTAGTTCCCGTTAGGACTGTGGAGCCGGGTACACCGAGCCTTCAACTCTTTCAGAAATGAAGTACATTAAGAGCGCCGATAATTTGAAGTACATTAAGAGCGCCGATAATTTGTTCGTCAAAAATCTGGATTGCCAAGAAAATATATTATTTATAAAAATAACAAGTGCGGTATCATCAATATCATAGAAATGGCTGCCAAAAAACTCACCTAAACCGTTGTTAAAAAGAAATGGAGACTTTTTTCGTTAGATATTTGCCTCATTATATTCCTTCAGAATTTGTAATATTTAGCGATAACAAAACAGTTTGTAAGTTCGTTGTTTAAAAATAAAGTGAGAATGATTCTACCTCAACACTTAAAGTACCCCGTCTACATTTTAATTGTTTTATTTTTTATATAGGTACTGTATTTTCAAAAATCTGGACAAATTGATAATTCGGACTGGAATGGCCTCCAATTAGTTCAAATTATTGACGTTTTACTGTGTATTAATTAGGCTGGTATTAACAAATTGACTAAAATATAATGCTCCAATACAAATTGACTTAATTTGTCAATCAAAATTAACATTATATTGTTATAAGTTTTTATTCCAAAGCCAGGGTTGGTACCTTTTTAAAGACTCCACCCAAAGCTACTTCTTACTCGATCTCCACAGCCCTGGTTCCCATAAAGAGTCCCCAAAATATTCTTTAGGTAAGTTAAAAAGCCAATTTCAAGGCAATAGCTAGGTGCCACCAGAAGAGATAGGATTAGGATTGAAGATGTAAGGTCTCGAGTTGGGGTACATGGGATAGTAGGGGAGAGGATTCCAAGAAGATTAATAGTTCTAAGTATGAAGGGAAGAGACAGCAAGGGAGACCAAGGAAGAAATGGGAGGAACAGATAACAAGTATGAGGAGGAGAGAGGAAGAGAGTGCAGGAGGAAGGATAGGGGAAGATGAAGGCATTTTACTAAACAGACCCGGCCGCAGGCTGGATGATGATGATCCAGGAGATTAGAGCTAAACAACTACACTTCAACAAGAAAAAGTATTTAAATGCGGTTTTCCGCCATCTTCACTTGACGGCAGCAAAATTAGAATCGGTGGCATGTATATATATATTTTTTATTGGTCTCTTACAATCTAAGAAGGTAACCTAAACTGTACACATTTTCCAGTATAATAATTAAAAAAGTATATATTTTACAATTAATTACAAAACGCAAGATATCCGTTCGCTGCAGGTTCAGATAAAACCAACGACTTACTTTAGCGTTAAAAGACGCCGGAACTATAAAGGGAACAGGAAAAATAAACCTACAAGTAATACTAAACAAACAAGAAATCAGGAAAGATTGAATAAAGGTAAGAAAGCCATACATGTAATGTACTGGAGAAAGGGGCTGAGGTTGGGGGGGGGGGGGGGTTGAGGTANTTTAGTTTATAAAACAAATAATAAAAAATTGGTTGAATTTATCAAATTAAATTCAATAAAATAGGTAGGCTACTAAAAAGTGTTTCATTCCATCTTTATTAGTAGTTAATTTATTTTCAGGAGTGCCAAACCCGTTTTTTATATTAAATTTCACAAAGATGCGATCAATCATGTGACACTGCCACGTTTTTTTATGTTGATGTGTGTTAATAAAACTACGATCGACCAGGTTGCAGGCCGCATTTTACCGCTATTTAGGGTTCAGCAACCAAATACATAATAAATACAAATAAAACTGTTTGACTAGAAATTGCATCCTTTATTCAAAAATCCTATTTATTTTAAACTTATAAGATCCAATGTGGAAATAATTAGTCTTAAAAAATAATTGAAAATGACACGAGGAAAAGATGCTTTTTTTTTATAGTTTAAACTGGAAGCATTACATAACTTGAGGCGGGGGAAGGGGGGGTTGTTGCCAAAGTATTATGGAGCGATAGAGGGGGGGGGGTCGAAAAAAGGCCTAAAATTGTGCTACGTAATACATGCATGGCCTCTAAGAGCACTCAAATTAATATTCTACTCTGAAAAATAAGGGAAAAACACCCTCCATGGTGTCATCCTGGACGAAGCCATACTGACGTCTGTTGGCCGAGATAGCGCCAACTTCTGTGGATAGAAGTGTCATGTCAGCACAACAAAACACCCCTGACCGTTAATCTCAGTTTTCTAGACTGGAACCGATATTTTTTTTTCCCCATTCGATTAGTTCATTTGTCTTCACGGGGTCGGGCTCACCCTGTTCCAAACCCACAACTTCACAGAAAATTCGGAAGTGTCGGTGATTGAACCCAGGACCTATGTATCTATAGCCAGGAACGCTGACCACTGGACCACAGAGGTGGTTATAAGGGGGGAGTGAGGGACGTTACTCGGGAGAAAATAGAAAAAGTTATTGGCTACAGAAATGAACTGCTTAAGAGAAAGCACCAGAAGATAAAAAAATTTAGAAAGAATTGTAAACGACCCGCCTTGGTGGTGTAGTTAGCTAACGAGCTAGTTTAGTGTTGAGCTAGACTGCCAAGGACGGGGAGATCGAGGTTTGAATCTCGGTAGGGGGCACCAAATGGGTTTTAATCTTTCTCCATGTAAATGCAGGTATATTTCCTCTAAATTCCACCTTTCTTATAACTCGCACACTAGCCTAATTAGTACAAGTGTGTAGGAACCAAACGTGTAAGGAGGAGTAGGGATTTGAACTCTGATCACTGACAAACCAGACGAGACAAGCTGATGATTTACACACGTCTCTCACAGATTCTGCCTAGGTATGGGATGACTTCCTGAATAGTTAGGTGGAAAGAGCATTGGCATAATAATCTAAAAGTCCCGGGTTTGATTCCCTTGTCCAGGTGTACCATTTTTTTAATTTATAGACCAAAGTAGAAGAGCTTTGACGTTTAGTCCGTACGCGAAGCAAAGTAAACGCTGGACGATATTCTAAGCAAAGCGGAAGCTTCACACACAACTTGCTGTAACAAACCGGGGTACGGTAGTCCAATGAAGGTGTCACTAGAAGGACAAGATGATCGGGAGTGTCATTTGTGTTTTAAATGTCAAAATCCTAACCTAGAACTTGTTCAACAAAGACAACGACCAAAAAAAATACACCTTCTAAGGAATCATCTTTTAGTCTTGGAAGTCGTTTTCCAAACGGAATCTTTAACGGTTTGTTTTTTATACATTTTCATCACTTTCTTCCCCGGAACGAGCGTCTGGCTGAGACCCGGACGTTTCTTCTTCTTTCTCACGGACTGGTCCGTTGCCTCGTCCGGGGCGGTGCCGTCCTCGTCCCCGGGAGGTGGCGCAGAGGTGACGTCTCCTTCCTCCGCTCCTTCCCCCCCGCGCTGGTGCAGGTCCGAGTCGTGGGCGAACTTGCAGGTGTGTCCGAACCGGCACCGCCCCTTGCGGAAGTTCCAGCAGATCTTCTTGCCGTTGATGGACTTGACGTGCTCCTGCGTGGGCGTCATCTTGACGTGTTTCTCCAAGATGGCCTTCTTGGCTTTCTCCGCCTCGATGAAAGGGTTCGAGAAGACCGAGTTCTTGAGGGAGGCCACTCCGGATAACTCCGGCTGAGGGAGTTTGACCGACGGACTCACGGCGGCCCTAAAACGTCAGAGTAAGTTAGTGACACGTTTCATGTTATTGCGGATTCACACGTTCGCCGAAAAAACTAGCGCAGAACAGAAACATGGTCACGTGGCAAGATCCAAGCCGACCGCAAGATTCCCGCCTAATCAGCGCGAGCTGTTTCGTTCAAGTTCAACTCGGCTCTACTTTGTCCGCTCTGCCTGAGATGTTCGGCCCAGGAGAACCAATCAAATCTCAGAACCAAACATCTCAAATGAGTGCACGTACGCATTTGACAATGCATGCGTTCACAATCAGAAGCTAGCAAACAGCTTCGTTGAACGTCTTGAGAAGATTTGAAATAACCCGTTAATGTAAAGCGTGTTTATCGATATATTGGATTGTGCCACGACAAAGCGCTATAATATGAAAACATACATCGAGAGAATAATCTAGAATATATGTTTATCTACTAGAAAATACTCGGCTGTTTTAAGTTTGCGTTGCTATGCATCGTGGCTCAAATTAAAGTGTGTGAATTACTGCGCAGATTCTGTTATCTATTTTTTTTTAGCAAACGTGTGAATCAAGCTTTAGATTGTGTTAGTCTGACTAACAGCATTGTAGGTCTACAGGGGGGTTATCGTTGGATTACTGTCTGAATGGGGACTTAAAGTAGAGCACAAACTGGTAACATCTGAAGTGTTTTTAAATCCAATGTAATCGTGTCATAATGTAGACCGGTGAAACAATATCTGATATTGCCATAGTTTTTATTGTAAGTATACTTAGATTTCAAAATGTAGGGGGAGGGGGGGGGGGCTAGTGCTCTAGATCTTGGCTATTCGACCTTATCTTACCTCTGCTCTTGGCGTTTGGAGGAATTCATTTCTGAGGTTGGGCACCATTAAGGCGAATTCCACTATTCCCAGATGGTAAGGTGATACGTGAGAATGATGATGGTGGAAAGCAGAAATTTAAAATGCCCCGCCTCGGTAGCGTAGTTGGCTAAAGCGCCAGTCGTGTTGAGCTAGACCACCAAGGACCGGGAGATCGAGGTTCGAATCTCGGTTGGATGAACTGAGGGGGCTTCCTAAATTGTTTTCCACTCTCCCTCCACGCAAATGCAGGTTCACTTCCTCTAAATTCAACCTTCCCAATTACTAATCCAATAGTGTTATTAGTATAACCCGAACAGGTAGTAAGACGCGGTGCTAAATAATTTTTTTTTAAATGCGTCAATTTTGAACGAAAATGCGCCATTTTAGTACGCCGTATTAGTTTTATTAGGGCTAGTATATAGGTTTACATAGTTTTTAAGATCATTGCTAGAGAGCAGCACTTCGGACCCAGGGATGTAGTAAGGCTGTTGCTGTTTGAATAGTTTAATGCAGTCTTGGTTGGAAAGTGCGTGGCAAGTGTGAATTCATCAAGACTGCAACTCGAGGATTCTTGAACTATTTGGATAAGGACAATGTTTGTTTTGGTTTTACAATAATAACGCAAGCTTTATAACCTCAAAATTATCGTCAAAACTGAAGACATTTTATTAGTAATGATGTTTTACAAATATTTTGTATAATTAATTAAACCTTAAATAAATTAAAAGCTATCATGGCTTACGTGTCTATATAATCTGTATCCGATTCGTCATGGTCTGTTTCTGAATTTGAGCTGTAGTCGGCAACCAGAGATGCCATGTTTTTTTAGATCATAGATATTATATATTATTTCTCCAGAAAACAGACTAAACATTGAATCAGTACTCGCTATCTTTAAAGTATTCAACAACAAACGTGTCACGCGTCCATTATGGATGTTATATGGTGATACATTGTGCCGGCGTCGATAAGGAACAGCAACAAAAACTATTTGAGAAAGGTTAAAAAATCAAAATATGATCTGAATTCTAAATAGATGTTAAAAAAAATTGATTCAGCTTAAGTTCAAAATATATATCTTTATAGTTGCAAATTTATTTCTTGTCTAATTGATTTATAATTTTTACGGTCATTTTTTTCAAAATTAAGAGCTTTAGTGGGAAGGGTGAAAGGTGAGAGGATAACTTTGGCATGCTCTTTAAAGAGGTATGTTGAGAAAGTGCGCAATGATGTGAACTGGATAGAACTAGCTCAAGATAGGAATATTTTGACAGGAAAAGTGTAGAACAAAATGGCTACTATACATATGCTTGGTGATTAAATAAGTTAATTTTTTGACTGCCACTTCTAAAGTAGCAGAACTAATAATTTAGAATAATATAAATTTGTTCTTAAATAATCCAAGTTTAATTATATAATAGAAATTAATAACTAATTTAATACGTAAAGGAATTAATTTGAATTAATTTGAGTTCAAAGTTTCAAAGATATAAAATATTTCTTTTTTGACTATTGGCCCCATTTGTTTGTTTTGCTTATCTTATAAAACGCGGGAAAGTTTGTTTACCTACTATGTAATTACTAGACGCTGTTAATAACATAAGTGTTTTTATAATCATAAACCATTTAAAATTAAATGTTCGAACATAACAACTAAGAAATGGAAAGTTTGGAAGATTCTATCAAGTTTATTGTATCTTTAAAAGGTTAAGTTGTAATACAATTTGGTTAATAGCTTAAATTGATTGAAGAAGGAAATTAATGACCTCGATAATAAGGATGAATTGCTTGGGTAATTTTATTGGGTTTGTAATTGAATGAATATTAATTACGTTGTGTATTTTATTCCTTACACTAACATTGGAACATTGGACTGTAGTAGTTTTTCTAGCTGTTAGATAAGGTTCTTCATATGAACATTGGACTGTAGTAACTTTTCTAGCTGTTAGATAAGGTTCTTCATATGAACATTGGACTGTAGTAACTTTTCTAGCTGTTAGATAAGATTCTTCATATGTACATTGGACTGTAGTAACTGTTATAGATATCAGAAAAGGTTCTTAATATGAACAATGGACTGAATGTAGGCCTACAAATGTAATAATACTTTAAAAATTATATTATTTTTGCTGTCCACATCAAAGGTTTAGTTTTTTATTTAAAAAAATATATTATCAACACAATTTAATATAGATTCTAAGTAAATTCATAACTAAATTAAAATGTTCATCAGACTCATCATCACCATCACAAGACACTAATGGTTACCGCCTCTGTGGCTCTTATAGCACTGACTCTTGCATTCTCGAACATATCTCCAAGCTTCTCCTTTTGTCACACATCTCCACTCCACTCCTTTATCCTCCATGTCACTTTGTGCTTGGTCCATCTATCTCATCCGTGGTCTTCCAATATATCTTCTACCTTTCTTCTTACTAGGTCTATATCAAGCATTTTTTATGCCATTCTCTTTACCTAGATTCTCATCACATCAATCATTATATCCATCCTTTTTCATTTATTGGAGGTATTTAATGTGCACTTTCCACTTTCTTTGGTTGGGGGGAGGTTGCAAGAAGAGGCTGGAGAATAAAACATGTGCATGTGCACAAGTATCTTACATTTGGCTGCTCAGGTAACACATTAATTACAACTGGTAAGCAGGTTTACTCATACCACAAGAAAATAAATAGTCTGTTTCACCGCACAAACTTTCTCTCGCTTTCATTTTAAAATAAACATTTACTAAAAACTTGTAAGATTAGTGATATGTCCATACATTGTTGTGAAAACATTAAACCAAAGATCATAAGTGAAATAATAATACACTGTTACTTTATGGCATTAAGAACTAGGAACACTGTTACAGAAAAATTGAGAAAAGAGAAACATCTTTGACCACCAAAGAGGGTAAGAATCAAATTCATTTTCAAAGACCTGAAATTATTCGTTTTATAAAAATATATTTCAAATAAAATATTTTTATCTTTAATAGTATCTACTACAACTTTACATTGCCAAGCTATTTCATATCTCAAATAGTTGCGGAGAAATGATGAAAATTGGAAAATTTCCCCCCTGTGTAAAGTACCCTCAAAGTCATTTTCATGTGAAAATTAGAATTGTCATCTTGTTTATAAAACACTGTTGAGATATCAAATTTAATCAAAATCATCATCTTGAGTCCTCAGACCAGTAATTTAACACTTAACTAGATATATGACTGGTTTATAAGAAATAATTTTAACATTTAATTACTATTTGTATTTTATATTATATTTATATTTACTCTTAGGTTCATAATTTTACACAAAATTCTGATTCGAGATTCAGGATTCAAAAATAAATTTGAGATTCAGAGTCATAAAATAGTGGATTTGATGCAACTTTAAATATTATCGAATTATCGTATCAACGAAAAACGAAAATCTGTTCCACTAGTTTTAACTAGGGTAAGTCATAACTGTGTAACAAATTATATATTAGCCTATATATAAGTCTGCCCCTGATTCCAGACAACCGCATTAAACCGAATCACAGGCATTTTTTTTTACACTTTACGTTGCCTTCAAATTTCTAGTAATATGTTTATAAGTTGTCATTTATCGAGCGCACAATAGCGCTAGGATTAAAAGAATGACCCAAGAGTGAAAATAATAAATAGAAAACAAATGCTGCAGTATTGTATAAACAGGGCTGTGGGGTCGAAAACAATTGTGTCGGTAAAAATATATCGACTACTTATGATATTAATACAATAACAATATGTGGTAGAGTATCGTTTTAAAGGGGTGACCTGGTGGTCTAGGGGTAAGGTGTCAGACTTCTGTGCTGAGGGTCCGGGGTTCAATCCTCGGTCCCGGCACAGATTTATCTGATTACCAAACCCTTCCTTCACCTCTGACAAGACGTGNTTTATCTGATTACCAAACCCTTCCTTCACCTCTGACAAGACGTGTATTAATAACAACTTGTGAATGTGTGGAATGCCAGGCCTCCATCGTGGTTTGGATCCCATGTTAAACTGTAGGTCCTCCATTTCATCTCACAACCACCCTACCATTACACATTAGCGTGAGTGCGTATAACCCGAACGGGTAGTTAAACCCAGTGCTAATATGTAATTTTAATTATTTAAAAAAATAATAATTTAGAAGCAATATTTGTAGTTTGGATCGACAAATTTATTCAAATATTAATTCACAATGATGCCAAAGAAGTGTCCCATAAGGTCATATGTATTGGAGCGTTTTACTGCAGTAAATTGGTTATTAGTTACTAATTAATATACATTAGACATTTCTGAAGAAGTCGGACAGTATAAAAATAGAGGAGTCTTGAGTCGAAGGTTTGGCGTACTGACTCCACAGCGCTGTGTACAGGTAGTAACCATAAAACCCCCAAAGGAGCCTCAAAAGAACAAAGAAAGCTCAAGCGCAGTTTGAAAAGCGGTGCATGGCTAGCTCTAAAACACAGCCCTATAAAGCGAGCTACGTATATATATTTAGGGATTGTAAATTGTATGGACAGAGTCAGTAATGAATGGGTTCTGAAAGAATGAGGTTTGAAAAGGAATCCAACAGATCGCTGTGAAAGAACAGTCTTATGTTGGTTTGGGAACGTTGAGAGGATGATGAAGCAAATATATGAAGGTAGAGTGTATGGATCAAAAGGAAGGGGTAAGCCATGTAAGATGTGGCTAAATGTTGTAGACGAATGTGTGAAAAGATAAACATTAATAGTTTTAATAATAAAAGAACATGTATAACTCAGTGTATGGATGTTGTTGAAGAGAAGGGAGTATACAAGGATAGGGAAGTGTGGAGAAAGTTAGTGAGGATAGATTATGTAGAGAGTTGTTGTTTTTTGAGCTAAATGCACAGTTTATTGCCTACCTTGTCCCTCGTAAGGGAACGGTATGATTAGTTATGTATCTATATAAAATGTTAATTCATCACTTGTGCACAGATGAAATTAACATGCTTGTTTCAGGGAATGCTAAAAAGAATGAAGTAGGCTTTGATTCCGCCTTGCGGTGGATACGTAGAGAGGCGCTCAGCAACGGTTTGGAAGATTCACACCTCGATACCTTGGCGCAATGGCTCGTCTCAACCAACAAACTTCGTAAGTGTTTTCCTCCATTCTTGTTGAAACCTTAATTGCACCAACATTTGCTGCATGTTGACCAATACGTTTCAATCTTTATATGGTCATGTTTGCCGACGATAGGACAGTCTATGTTCATATACTTAGAGTGTTTACTGATGCTCGGATCACAATCAACTTAATGTCCTTGTAGCGTAAATAAATACTACAGGTTCTTAAAATCCACCTAACATAACTTAAATACTCGGAGCAAAGGACAGAAAATGAATTTGGACAGTTGGGTTCAATTTTAGTGATCAATTTACAAACCCAAGTATTTACAGATGATTAGGCTTCAAGTACTTGCAATAGAAGCTTACTGGAACCAAGTACTCGCGATAGAAGCTTACTGGAACCAAGTACTCGCGATAGAAGCTTACTGGAACAAAGTACTTGTGATAGAAGCTTACTGGAACCAAGTACTTGTGATAGAAGCTTACTGGAACCAAGTACTTGTGATAGAAGCTTACTGGAACAAAGTACTTGTGATAGAAGCTTACTGGAACCAAGTACTTGTGATAGAAGCTTACTGAAACCAAGTACTTGTGATAGAAGCTTACTGGAACCGAGTACTCTCGATAGAAGCTTACTGGTACCGAGTACTCTCAATAGAAGCTTACTGGGACCGAGTACTCTCGATAGAAGCTTACTGGGACCAAGTACTTGTCCTGTATCTTCAGACAGTGAGGATCCTACACAGTCCTTGTTTGCAGCCGCCACCAAGTTTGTCCGCCTGATGCAGTGTCTGGTACCGAGGGCGCAGGTCCCCGTCTCCGTGGTGAGGAATGTCCAGCTGTGGCTCTTCTCTTACCAGCGCACCGCTCCGATAAGCTCCCTGGTGTTCGTGCTGCAGTGGGTCCTCGGTCAGTCGACATGTCTCTTTGTGTGTGTATGTCTCTACATGTCTGTGTGTCTCAGTGTCTCTCTGCCACCTGCTTTAGTGGCCGAGCGGTCTAAGGCGTCACTAGTGTTGGACTGGCCTAATGGCTGACGACGGGGAGATCATCGCTCGAATCCCGGTTGGGTCTACAGAGAGAGTGAGAATGGTTCCCCCCCTCTCCTTCCACGCTAATGCGGGTATACTTCCTCTAAAATGGCTTTTTTCCTCATTCCTGACCTAATTAGAGTGATTATCAAATACTCGTTTAACCTGAACAGTTAGTAAGACTTGGTGTTAAAAATAATAATAGTTAAATACCTTGTTGTATACTTGCGTCAAATAAATGACGAGTAAGCCTCTTATTGGTTGAAGTGACTTGATTTATTTACTACTTAAGGTCAGGCATGTTTTCGCGGGTGACCTGGTATCAATATTTATGAAATGTTTATGACCGAGATGGTACCAGATACGGTTTGGTAACGCTTTCCTTGACCAGACTAAAGAGTATGGTCACGAGAATTACGAGAATTTGTGCGCCAATTTCAAAATAATATCACTTCCGATCTAAACAAGTATAACTTCGTAGTTAATTAATTTTAGGTTTTTGTAAATTAAAATGGACATCAGTTACTAGCTAGAAATACATGACAATAAGAAAGTACTTAAAAACCGTTTAGTTATGGATAAAAGAGAGTATATGATCTAGGACTATTTAATATTACATACTTACTTCATGTTTTCTTAAAGTTATTTCTGGGAATATATGTTTAGCTTGTTATGTTGTGCAAATATTAGGAATAGTCAAAATAAGCACAAAGCTAAATAATAATAAAATTAAATAGCTCTCTTTCTGTCGATTTGCGGTTACATGTGGTAGGATTACATAAATTCACCTACCAGCTACCAAATTCACCCCAACCGCCATTTTTGTTTAAGAAAAAACATCTCAAAATCGTTTTCGCGCTCTCACTTGGTCAGAACCACTTGGTATAAAACACTCGACACTAAGATGTAACCGAGTCAATCGCGAAAATTCTCCTGTTGCTACCTATTCTCAAGCAAGACGAGCAAAAGTTACAATTTAAAAAAAAATATTTTTTCCAACTAAGTATTTTAAGTAAAATTAGGTCCTTAAAAAAATAAAAAAATACAACCCCTAAGTTTCTGTTTAGTTCCCTGAACTCAGTTCGGGGTCGGACCCCAGACACTTTAACTCGACATTAACTGAGTTTAATCAAATCTGGTAGACCCCGGTGGTCTTGGGGTAAAAAGTTCTCGTCTTAGGACCCATTGTTCGTGGGTTCAAACCCAACCGGGTTTTTCTTGGGTGATAAAAATCTGTAGCACAACTTTCTTCAGAGGGGAAGTAAAGCCGTCGGGTCCTATGTCGGTTGTGGCTTGTAAAAGGACCCTGGAAGGTATGTGAAAATATTTTTCTCGGGAAAATTGGTGGGCCCTTTCGCTATTGCTCATATAAATTCTCGTGAAAAAAACTCAAAAATCATTTTTTAATATAACAAATGAAACTTAAACATATGTTACTTTTTAATTAATAATTTTTCTTGATGTTATCTACAACTTTTTGTAATACATGTTACAAACGACGTAAGTGGCCACCCGAGGCGTACACTCATTCGAGGTGTCGTCCGGTCGGCCGCGGCCGGCTATTTTAGTGCCCTATTTTTTTTTAACAACAGAAATAACAAAGTTTTTATATGAATTTGTCAAATTTGATGTTTTAGAGTGCGTTCTGGTAAATGTGGTCTTTGAATTTTTAATTTGAATCTCAGAAAACATTTAAAAAAAAAGACTTGCACCAATGTACTAATTACTCTAATGTATTAGGAAGGTGTAATTTATAGGAATTGTACCCTCATTTGCACGGAGAATGAAACCATTAGGGGGTTATAAACACCCTAGGTACACCTGACAGGGATCGGACCTCTGTCATCCTGTCTACGGTGAGAATGACGCCTTAGACCATGCGGCCACTGAAGCGGGTAATATAAAATTAGAATTGGTGTATTGGGAAAGATGAGGACTGAGAGGAGGGAGTGAAGGAGAGGATAGAGAAGGCAAGACTAAGATGGTACAATTGTGTGAGGAGATTGGAGGAGGGATGGTGGAAGAAAGGAGGAGAGATGGTGGAAGAAAGGAGGAGAGATGGGGAGTGAAAGGAGGAGAGATGGTGGAGAAAGTAGGAGGGATGGTAGAGAAAGGAGGAGAGATGGGGAGAGAAAGGAGGAGAGATGGTGGAGAAAGTAGGAGAGTGGAAGAAAGGAGGAGAGATGGTGGAGAAAGGAGACATTGGAGGGGCTCATGTTCCAAACAGACCTGGCCAGTGGCTGGAAACTGTCCTTGATGAAGATTATCTTGGAATAAATATGAACGTAAGAGGAAATATAATATAATAAAATACAAATAGTAACTAAATGTTAACATTCTGTTGAGGGTGTTAAATAACTGGTCTGGTGTCTGGTTGTTGAGTTCAAGAATTAGAGCTCTAAAACAAATTATATGTGAAATTCTTGGATCCAACATTTTCTTGAATCCTCCTAAGATCCTTGAGGATTTGAAATTTGAGAATTCATGGATTCCCCAATCAAATAATATTTTACGATTAATAAAAGTGATTGGTGCGTTATTTACCCCTGGAGTGGTACACTTACCACTGTTTTATAAACACAATTCTTGAGATTCCACGTTGATATTTCCGACCCGTTTGACTTGCTTCTCGTTTTACAGCTTTACTGGAGTTTAAATTGACGGAAAGAGAGTCCATCAACGAATATTACGAGCTGTACTTTGGCCTCATACAGCACGATCGTCTGGTGAGTACACTTTGGTTTGTTCTAAGGACATACAAGTACACTTTGGTTTGTTCTAAGGACATACAAGTACACTTTGGTTTGTTCTAAGGAGATATACAAGTACACTTTTTTTGTTCTAAGGATATACAAGTACACTTTTTTTGTTCTAAGGATATACAAGTACACTTTTTTTGTTCAAAGGATATACAAGTACACTTTGGTTTGTTCAAAGGATATACAAGTACACTTTGGTTTGTTCTAAGGACATACAAGTACACTTTGGTTTGTTCTAAGGATATACAAGTACACTTTGGTTTGTTCTAAGGGTATACAAGTACACTTTGGTTTGTTCTAAGGGTATACAAATACACTTTGGTTTGTTCTAAGGGCATACAAGTACACTTTGTTAATTAAAAACAAACCTGAATTGAATACACTATTACTCTAATAATCTGGGTATGACGCGGATGGTCAGGGAGGGCAGTAATATGTGGGGAGAAGTAAGGATAATAGGAATCATGGATAGTACAAATAATACCCATCTGTTTACCACCGCCATTCAAAATTTTCGGCTCTTTTTGTTCTTACTTATGTGAAAAGAGATTTTCCACAGTTGTAAATATTAAAACTAAGCAGTGAAATCTACTCTGAATCGACTCCTGCATGTGAATAGCATTAAGTTATACAATCGAAACAAGAATAGACAAAAATTAGTGGAAAATGTTCAATAACAGAGGTCATATTAAATACATTCAGGATAAGTTAATTAGGTTTTTTTTATTTGTTTTGTTATTATAATCAGTAAATAAAGTCACCATTTTTAAAATACATTTCAATGAATAATATGTTAGTAAAAAACCAGGAGGGCGCGAGTAATAAAATGTTAAGAACCACTGGTTTCTTGGCATGGTTAAATGTTGTGGACGAATGTGTGGGAAAAGAGAAACATTAATAGTTTTAGTAATAAAAGAGCATGTATGACTCGGTGTATGGATATTGAAGGAAGTATGCAAGGATAGGGAAGTGTGGAGGAAGTTAGTGAGGATGTACGGATGTTGTTGAAGAGAAGGGAGTATGCAAGGATAGGGAAGTGTGGAGAAAGTTAGGGAGGATGTATGGATGTTGTTGAAGAGAAGGGAGTATGCAAGGATAGGGAAGTGTGGAGAAAGTTAGTGAGGATGTATG